>JACEEZ010020874.1:180203-192703 GCA_016584305.1 Chionoecetes opilio
TGGCCTGTAGATGGGCACGCAGGATGTGTTGCTTCCACGCACCTTGAGTTGGTGGCAGCCTGTCTACTCCTTGCTCTGGTTTCATCTTTTTGAAGAGATGCCATTGAGGCTACTGGCTCTAAAAAGGGCTTGGTTCCTTTGGGACAGAAAGGCTGCACAGGAAGGCTTGACAACCATCAGCCACCTCTTCTGAGGGTGCATCCCCTTCCCCTAGCATCTGAATGGCAGAGACTACATTGGGTGGCAAATTCCATGAAGGCATTAAAGCATGTCTGCTTCCCTTTCCCTGATGTGTCCTGTGGTATCAAACCTGTTAGTGACGTCCCAATTGATGAGGGCAGCTGCTTTACGGGGTCCCAGGGCATCATAGATGGGTTTGCAATGGGGACGGTGCGGCGACGATCTCCAGTACCCATGATCAGTACAGAATTTCTGCAAGTTGTGGCACTCTGCGGAGAGCCAAAAAAGAAAGCATCAGTGTCCTGTGTATAGATATGGACGATGGCTCCAGCAGCTGCAACTTCCAAACAGCATGAAGGATCATGAGGGTGTCAGCCTCCTCCTGAGTGCTCCACCAGTGCTAACCTGGCAGTCATAGTTAACCATCACACTCTTGCTTTGTCACAGTCACCATGTTCACTGTGCTCTTTAAAATAAGCTGATGAGCCAGGTAGAGTGTGAGCGAATCTTTTGTGGCATTGCTTGCGAGGAACGTGGGACTTGTCCCTAATCTGAGTTGAATCTTCAACTTGTAGGACTGATTTCCTTCAGCTGCCTCGCCGTCGCTCCCGCGTAGCTTCCTTCAGGGAACTTACTTCTGTGTAGTTGTCAAAAACAACCCTTACGGGCAGCATACCCTTGCCCCTTTGTGTCTGTAAGCTGACATAAGCTCTGGCAAGATCTTTTCCATTCTTGAAGGTTCGGACAGCCATCAGTTCTTGGACTACAGCCATTCCATAAAACTATTAACAAGGTGTGGTGCTCCTGGGCAGTGGTCTCATTACTGTTAGTATAGACAAGACCTTCCAATAGGTGGATCACACTGCTCTTGTCATTGTTGGATGAAGGGACCCATCTGCTTGCATTAGTGTCCCACTAGTGTGTGAGAACTCATGGGCACCAACTCCCGCTCCAGGTCGATATCTGCACGGGGTGATCTGGCGACTAGCAGCACCCTGGCAAAGAGAGAAGAGGAGGCTTTGAGTGTCACCAATTCTGATCCGGCCTTCATCTTGATTTTCCTTTGCAGCTGTAGTCCAGGTCAGTAGATTAACTTTGGACATTCGGTCCCAGAGGTTTCCATCTCCAGTGATGCGTTCTTCTACAAAGCGACTAAAGGCATTCTGGCCTACTTGCTCAACTGACAAGATGCTCTGTTGGACTTTCCCGGAAGGATCTCCTTTGACATCAGTTTGAACATTCGACTATTGATGGCTGCATCATCTGAGGGTGGACTGAAGAGATGGCACTGTGCTAGTACAGCCTTAAGCTTTGCAATGGCCTTTTCCTGGCGTGCTACTTTGGCTTTGCTGAGCAGTGGTTTTGCTGTGCCGTGGTTCCCTCAGAAACCATAAGCAGATGCTCAGTCTCATCAGAGAGGCGTGCCAGCTCAGGTCCTGTGAGACAGAACTTGAGCAAAGTCTGTGGGGTTGATGTGATTCCTGATATTCCTCCTTGGCCTTTGGTGACTTTGTTCAGATGCTCCATGGCGTGATCTACACCAATGCGAGTGAATGGTACATTGTTGCTTGTATTGACCGTGAAATTCCCCTGAGGAACTCATCCAGGTGTTGGATCTGCACTTTTGAGTTCGTGCATGCGGGCAATATACTCAGGGATGTTCTGGGCATAATCCAGTGGGTTTGTAAGCAAAAAAGTAAATGCCAGTTTCTCTAGTGCTCCCAAATACAGCAACCAGTTCCCTTCACGAGTGCACGCTGAAACTGCAACAAGGCCATGACCTGCCTCATGTACATCTGTGCCCATTCGTACATTGGCTGTTCCTTGTGACTTTCATCAAATTCGCACAGCAGCTTCTCGATTTCCATGGACTCCAGCTCCAGTAGGAATCTCCTGTGTGTTTCGTTGACATCCTGCTGAGTCTTACATGCTTCAGTCAGCTTTTCAGCACTTGTTTGCAGTCTGATGCGCAGTGCAGGGTTCTCTTCAAGAAAAACTTCATCCATAGATCGAATAGTGCTTGGAGTGTGTTTTGGTGAGCCTGCATAGCTCTGTTGTGATGACTCCCGTTGATGATGTGTGAAGTGGTGACACTGCTGTACAGATCAGCTTCCTGCCATGCCTCATCAAGGCCACTGCCTTCAACCGTCCTGCCCAGGCATCGTAGTGCACAGAGTACAGTGTGAAATGCTCCTGGACACAGCAGCCACTTTTTTCGTACTGGGGTAGAAGGTGCTCTAGTTTTAGAGCTCTCTTGTATAGGTCAATGTCCAAAGTCACTAGCAGCTGTGCGTCAGGGCCTGACACCAGTTTGTTGAGTCTGGTCAGCTGGTTCAAGGCTGTAAACCCAAGGGACCCATTCATGGGGTGGTGCATTGATAATAGGAAGACCAAAGGCTTTGTCAAAGGCAGCAGGCATATCTTGGGGTTGTATGAGTGAGTTGTAGGCAGACCACAAAGGGGGAAGGCGTCTGACATCTTGTGAGACCATTCCTGCTTCAGCATCTTCATCCTGTGTAGTGGTACTGTCCATCTGGTGGTCTCGGGTGTCAGCACAAAATCTTGGTTCACTTTTTGTGCTCCGGCAAAAAAACCGAGCCAGCATCCAGGCAATGTCATTTGTTGGGCCTGCTTGTACTCCGCATATACCTTCCCATCTTGTATGCTGGATAGTGAGGACTTGCTCTGGGCTTTGGGTTGCCTTCAATAAATACATGTGGCAAGTTCACTAACAGATGCTGGTATATCTTCAGGCTTGGGCTGAGTTTCCACTGCCCAGTTGCACTGGATCCAAAATGGGTTTTTCCTTCACCAGAGAGTTGGTATACACCTAGGGCTGTTCCCTGGAAGCTGCCCTTTCCATCCGGGGTGTCCACCTTTTTTGTCAATGTTGGTCCAGTGAGACGCGGATCCTCTTGTTCTTCAAAAGACCTGGTGGGACATACACACCATACTCTTTGTATTTTCAGACATGCATTGGCGATGTTGTTGCATATTTTGGTAAACGCTCATATGAGACACCAGTCCACATCTGTTCAGCAATGACAGTGCCTTCTGACTTTTGAAGTTGTGGTACATGTAGAGAGATAACCCGACAGCGACTTTTTTACCATTTGGTGAAATGTTGCCTCCGCAGACGACGGCTTCAAATTACTTGTCTTCTTGTCTTGCACTCTTGCATGATGAGTGGGAAATGATGGTGCAGGATTGGGTAACTGTTCTGTACGTGTCTCCGTGATGTACCTTTGCCCCTTGCAGGATCCACCGGATGAGGTTGCTCAGTTCAGATGGGACACCGTTTGCCTTTCAACCAAGTAATGACCCATTGAAGGACCACTGGTTATCTTTCCGGACTGGAGGATTGTCTGCCTGATGATCTTTGAGCACTGGGAAAATGAGCTTCATGTCTGCTTTAACATTCCTGGCTGTGCTGCTTGATCCAGAGCTGACCGGTCTGCTTTCTTGGAATGTATAATTGTTGGGTTCTTCCCTCTTCCCAGTGTAAACCATGGCATTGGGCACATTCTTTTGGATCTTCTCCACAGTGCCTTGTAATGAAGACTTCTAACCTCTATGCCATGATCATGCATCATTCTGTTGTACAGTTTAGAGGTATCTTTCACTGTTAGAAATTCGCCATCAACCAGGGCGTTCCTCTAGTTCAGCAAAGTATTCGATTTCAGCAGCTATGAACTCTACGTTGTTCAGTTCAGCATCGTCGTCAATTTTTGCTGAGGCTTCTGGGCCTCTGTTTCATAGTGGGCCAGTGAGTTGTGTGACAGCTTTTGTGGTACTTAATGTTCTGGACAGGAAGTCTCCCTCTGCAATAATATCAGCCATGTGCACCTTCCAAACTTCATTGTCACTGGCATTAATGACTTCTTGAATGGATTTCCCAATGTTTGAAGTACTACATTCGTGAAGCACTTTTCTTTTTCTTTGCCTCATATTTGACTGTCTGACAGTAGAAGCAGTAATCCGGTTTAATACTTGGATGCAGGATCGGGGGACCCTCCCAGCAGAAGGTGATGGTATGTCCTGTGAAACAGATGTCATTGATGCAGGACGGCCAGCTCCTCTGGAGGATAAAATGCTGGAGTCCTTTCAGCGAGTGCTTTCATCCACCTGGCTTTGTCTCTTTCAGTATGCTGTTTATGGGTGATTTCTCCATAGCATGATCTGTGCCACCCTGCATGGTTTGTTCCAGGTCAGAGCGGACATACCATGCAGCCCGCTGATTCAGTTGCACAAATTAGGATTTCCCATACTCGGCTCTTTCCCCGACCCCAGTCTAAGAATTTCTCATATGTAGGAAGGCCCCATATGCTGTAGAACCAAATTTCCTGGCTTTGGCACTTTAAAGCCCAAAAGGTTGAAGTCAAAGGGTTTTCTTTTTGGTTGGTGGTTCTTCAGATGCAGCCATTCCTACCTGAAACAAAAAAGAAATACTATTACTAATACATACAGAAAATCGTATCTTTGTTTATTAACAACAGACCTTTATCACTCTACTTGCACTGTTAATATTCAGTACTTATGGAAGATTCCTGAAACATGCCTAACATTTGGGTACAAGCTTGTAACAAAACTCCAGCAATAATGAGTCACACATAGTAACAGTGTTACCCGTTAACACATAGCCATAGCTCCACAGGTACTGTTGATATTCATAGAGCAGGTGGAATTCTAGTGCTGTAACATTGTGTAGTCTGTATTTAACTGGAAACATGGTCAGGAACTTTTGTGTGTGGTAATTTTCAAATATATATCATTACAAATTGCCTAAATTCATAGTTTACAAGACCCCATCTGTTTGGTCCCAGAAAACCATCTAAACCATGACAGAAAAATTGGCAACAACCTATTTTGCATTCAGTATACTCCAGAGATATATTTTGGTCATGTTGCCAAATTTCTACCCGAAATTCATATAACCCAGATTTTTTTAACATTACCCGATGGACTATATTCCAGGGCATTGATTTCCTTATGTGTCGCCGAGGCGTCTTGGCCGAGGGGAAAGGCAGGTGGTTGCGTCATCACCACAAAGATGAAAGAGGCGATAAAGAAGAAAACTCTATAGACTGACGCCTCGTAAAAACATTACAAGTTCCGGCAGGGAAATATGGAGCGGAGTCAGAGCGAGGCCTACAATATACATATCGTAGGCCTCGGTCAGAGGCGTCGCCCGCTATGAGGAAATGACGGTGTCGGGACGCTCGCCTCCACCCATCAGTTACGTTGTGGCGAGGCGGCCAGTCGCGGGTGGGAGGCGGGAATGCTTGCTTCACCTGTTGCCTGGCTTTACTGCTGGCTTTGTCTGTGTGTCTTTTTTTTCTCTCTCTCTCTCTCTCTCTCTCTCTCTCTCTCTCTCTCTCTCTCTCTCTCTCTCTCTCTCTCTCTCTCTCTCTCTCTCTCTCTCTCTCTCTCTCTCTCTCTCTCTCTCTCTCTCTCTCTCTCTTTCGCTCTCTTTTCTTTTCTTTTTAAACATACATATACATTAAGCCCAAAGGTGCACTGTCGTGTGCTACCTATCTTAAGGGCATGTAAATATAGCTATATACACATAAATATAAAGACCTAAAAACTAACATTATATACATATATACATCACTAAAGTGTTTGTTGAGCCACTGTTGCTGTCACTATTGTCACAGTATCACTAGCCTCAGCGGGATGGGCTTCGACAGTCTCCACCGATTGGCTGCCAACTTTACACTTTGTGTGTTCATCTCCTGGATGTGAGGGACAGCGGCCGTGAAAATGTTCCACATCCTGGAGACGCGGCCCACAAAGGTGCGTTGGTGCTAGCTGACACGGGAACGCGGCACCTCCACTGCATCATCACTGGTAAGCACCGTTCTCGTGCTTCACGTGGCGATTCTCGGAGGCTGTCGTAACCCAGCCAGGTGTGGCACTCCCTGCACCTGTGCCTTGTGGAATACCACATTCGCCGCGACGTCCCTGCGGTGTTCCAGTGAGTCGAGAGGACTCACCGGCTCGAACTGGGCTGGTGGGTCTGGGGGGTCTGGGGGGTCTGCTGCATCCACCAGTAGCAGGGCTCGACGCTGGATGCTGTCCAGCCTCCTAGTGTGCGAGGCTGCACACGACATCCAGGAGAGGGCGGCGTACTCTAAGTAAGGCCGTATCTGGGCCTTGTAGAGCAAGAGCTTCCCTCCCCTGTCGAGGAAGCTGGCTACCCTTCGCAGGGCAGAGACCCTGTGAGAGGCCTTTTTTGCAATGTGTTTGATGTGGCCGTCAAACCTTAGCTCTCGGTCCACCTCTACTCCCAGAACCTTGACGGCTTCCTGGTCTGGGAGAGGAACGCCACCAAACCGCAGCCTCCCTTCCACTGCTGGCCCGGCAGCAGGGGACCGAGAAACCACCATTACCTGTGTCTTCTCCGGAGCAAAGTTCATCTACCAACATGTACCCCACTCCTGTATAACACTCAGCTGCTGATTGACCTCATCAGCAGCACGCCCACTGTCATGTCGCGGGTAGGAGCAGGAGAGAGTACAGTCATCAGCGTAAGCCGAGACTGCTGGCAGCTGCTGGAGAAGATCGTCCACGTAGATGTTCAACAGGACTGGCCCCAGCACAGAGCCCCGTGGGACTGATGCTTCCACTGACAGGGATTCAGAGGCCTGCCCGTTAACGACGACCTGGAGGGTTCTTCTCTACAGGTAGCGTCTCTCTCTCTCTCTTCTCTCTCTCTCTCTCTCTCTCTCTCTCTCTCTCTCTCTCTCTCTCTCTTCTCTCTCTCTCTCTCTCTCTCTTCTCTCTCTCTCTCTCTCTCTCTCTCTTCTCTCTCTCTCTCTCTTCTCTCTCTCTCTCTCTCTCTCTCTCTCTCTCCTCTCTCTCTGTCTCTCTCGTCTGTCGTCTGTCTGTCTGTCTGTCCTCTCTTTCCTGTCTTTTCTGTCTGTCTGTCGTCGTCGTCGTCGTCTGTCTCTTCCTCGTCGTCTCCTCCTCCTCCTCCTCCTCAAGGATTTGATGTCATTAATCAGGAGAACTATTCGAGCTTTCAACTCAAATGACAACAGAAATAATGGTTTAAAACTAAACGGTCAACGTTGCATCACTGATCTCCGTAAAATTATTTCAATATGCGAGTCGTTGATCGATGGAACAAGTTACCAGCAAATGTTGTCGAAGCCAGCACAATAAACTTTAAAAACAGGTTTTGACGCGCATGAAAAGTAAAGGGGTTCGAAGTCCCCTGCAAATTCATTTTTTAGTCGAGGATCGATTTATTTGTTGGTAGTGGGAGGTAGTTAAAATTTATACCATTTTTTTGCCTAAAAAAACCCATTTCCCTATTTTCTTTGGGACAGGATCTTTTCAACTGTTTTTACAAGTAGTTAATAGTTATAGATGTAGTTAAACAGATACCCTCGCATGGACCGGTCCCCGGGTTTGTTATTCCTATGTAACCCTAGTAATTTTCATCCGCCCCCATGCCCCTCCTCCTCCTCCTCCTGGCGGTAGCAGCATCCCCTTAACCCTTTCTTACCCCCAGCAACGCTGGGTCACGGCCGTTCCGCAAATACTAATAAAAGAAAATTTAATCAAGCGCCCTGAACAGGGGGACCGTAGACGCCCTCCGGAAAAACCCTCACGCAAGGTTACCAAAACTATCAAGGAACTTAAAATTACTCTAACAAATGCCAGAACTTTATTTTAAAGGTAACGAATTATTAGCATACGTGTTGCCGAAACGCCAGATATCGTCGTACCCCATGAGGTTGGGTAACACAAAAGATAAACATTTTTAGCTGAAATACCCATCCAGGCTATAAACTTCCTAAAGTCGCACGCAAAAAGCAGGGGGGAGGTGTCATTTTTTACATTAAAGAAAATTTGCAAGAAATCGAAACGAAAAAGTAACAAAGATTTTATGACCAGTCTACGCAAAGTTTAAAAGTAACGGAAAATTGCAATATTGGGACAATATACGTCCCCCCAAATCTAATGCGGAAGTAGTTTCCCTCCTGTTGACGAGATAAAGTCATTTGTGAACAATAAAAACGATCTTTTTTGTGGAGATTTTAACCCCCCTCATATAAACGGGGAATAATAATTCTGTGATGAGAAGGGAATCGTTGTTGAATGGTAAACGAAGTTATTTAAATCAGGTGGTCCGGGAGCCTAAAGGGGATAATAGTATCCAGTTTAGTTTTCATACGACTTTGATCTGATTGATTACTGCGATATAGGGAACATTTGGCAAACAGTGTCCAGGCTAATCAGATGCGGCATAAATTGCAATGTAACATCACAAAAAATCGGTTTTAGCCCCAAAATTAAAAAAAGCGTTTTTCCGAAGATCAGCGGTACAAAGCAAAGTAAATGGTTTGACCTAAATGGTAAAAACGCCGAAAACATGTTAATGATTCACTAAAAAAACCCCATGGGTGGTGGAAAAAATGTTCCATGGTAAAAAAACTTTTTGAAAACATAAACAGACCATTGGGATGAAAAAGAGTCAAAAAAACTTTGGCAGAAAGCGCCGAGCGTAAAATTTTACAAACGATCAATGGACTGCGATTCAGAAAAAAACAATAGTAAAACGCGCTGAAAAAGGAAAATTAAATCTAAAAAAGCGCGGTATGGAAAAAATTGCAAAAAAATCCAAAACAAACCCGAAAAGGTTCTTTCAATACTTTTGAAGAGAAAAAAAGTCAAAAAAGTATTTGGCCACTGAAAAATAATAATAATTCTTTGGGAAATGATAAAAAGGTATGGCGTTCTACTCAATGAATACTTTAAGCGTATTATTAAGAAGACGAAAATCCATTACCCAAAACCCGTAAAAATGTATGCAGGGTCGAAAAAGGGTAGATGGTAATGGAGAGATAACAGTAGACAAAAAATCAAAATATTTGCTGAAACTTTACCAGCAAAAAAACCCTGGGGGTGGCGAAAACTGCCCCGACTACTTCGCGAATGTAATCAACTTTTGTCCCTTAAAAAATTTTTTTATAAATCGCTATGAAAAAAATGTTTTTAGTTGTGGGAAAATTTGCTAATGTTACACCGATATTCAAAAAAAGGGGAAGAGCCCCGCAAGTAATTATCCCCAATTAGTCTAACTCCGTATTTTTTAAAATATTTGAGAAAATAATGCGGGGTAAAAAAGTGCTTTTTTTCGATGAAAATAACTCTATACTAAAATCCAGCATGGATTTTGAAAAAAAAAATCCTGCTTAAAACCTACTGGATTTTTTAATGTCATTTATTCAAATGGACGCAAAATTCCCTCGGATGTAATATACCCTTTATTTTTAGAAAGCCTTCGATACAGTTTTCCCCATAAGCGACTGTTTTACCAAGCTAAGGGCACATGGCTAGGAGAAAATTATGTTCATGGGGTTGGCGATTTTGGTTTTTAATCGTAACAAGGGTAGTAAAAATGGGAGGGACTGATTGGTGTGCCCAGTGGGGGTTTTCAGGGGCCCGGGCTTTGGGGCCTACTCTTTTTTTATATTTTCAAAAGATCTGGATGCGGATTGTATCTAAAATTCAAAAATTTCAGATGACACCAAATTAGGCGGGAAAGCATTTTCTGAGAAAAATGCGAACCATACAAAATGATCCGACAAAATACGTTGGAGTGTAAAGGCTATTAAAATTCAATTCCGAAAATGTAAAGTAATGCATATAGGCAAGATAACCTCAAAAAAAAACTATCAAAAGCAAAAAAAATCGTTTAAATGAAGTACAGCAGGAAAAGGGTTTAGGTTTCATCATCAGTAAAGATCAAAACCATTCGCATTTCCAGCTGCAGTAAAAAAAAAGGGAAATAGAGTTGGCTTTATTAAAAGTAACTTTGAAAATAAAACCCCCAAATAAGACACAATTTTACATCCTTTGGGGTTTGGCCGCCCCCTTGGAAAGCCGTTCAAATTTTGGTCGCCGTTTCGAAAAAAATCAACCAAAGGAATCACAAAAAGAGAACCAAACAAATTTTCCCCTTTTGCGAAATTCATCTTATGAAGGAGGGCTCGGAAACTTATATGTTTTCCTTAAAGGATCGTAGAATCCGGGGGACTTGATAGAAACCTTTAAGATCCTAAAAGTTTTGATGTATTAATCAAAAGAACCTATTTGAGCTTTAAACCCAAATGACAACAAAAAAAAGGTTTAAAACTAAACGGTCAACGTTTCATCACCCATCCCGTAAAAATTTTTTTCAATGTTAGAGCGTTGATCGTGAAAAAGTTACCAGCAAATGTTTTTTTTTTGGAGCCACACAAAAACTACATTTAAAAAAAAGACTTTACGCCCCTTAAAAGTAAATGGGGGATTTATAGTGCGAAATTCGACTAGTCCCCCGTATCGATTAGTTGTAGTGGTGTGGTAGTTGTAGTTAGATTTTTCCCCATCCTATATTCTGCACTATGGAACTTTCCTGTTCCATCCTCTTTTGGGACAGGGACCCTTTTTTCCAATGTTTTTCTTACAAAAGTAGTGATAGTTAGTAGTATGTAGTTAGCAGAACCCCGCTATGGACCAATAGGTCTCCTGGTGTCTGTTACTCCTATGTAATCCTATGTAATTTCTCCTCCTCCTCCTCCTCCTCCTCGCTCCTCACAATTCCATCCCCCTGCAAAATTCATCTTATGAAGAGAGACTTGGAAACTTAATATGTTTTCCTTAAAGGATCGAAGAATCCGTGGGGACTTGATAGAAACCTTTAAGATCCTAAAAGGATTTGATGTCATTAATCAAGAGAACCTTTTCGAGCTTTCAACTCAAGTGACAACAAGAAATAATGGTTTAAAACTAAACGGTCAACGTTGCATCACCGATCTCCGTAAAAATTATTTCAATGATAGAGTCGTTGATCGATGGAACAAGTTACCAGCAAATGTCGGAGCCAGCACAATAACTACATTTAAAAACAGACTTGACGCGCACTGTAAAGTAAATGGGTATTGATAGTGCGAATTCATATCTAGTCCCCCGTATCGATTAGTTGTAGTGGTAGTTGTAGTTAGTATTTTTCATATCCTATCATTCTGCACTATGAAACTTCCATGTTCCTATCCTCTTTAGGGACATGGTATCATTTTCCAACTGTTTTCTTACAAGTAGTTGATAGTTAGTAGTATGTATTGCAGCAGATACCCTCGTTATGGACCAATAGGTCTCCTGGTGTCTGTTATTCCTATGTAATCCTATGTAGTCCTCTCTCTCTATCTTCAGGAGGGAGATAGATAAAAATGAAAGAAATCAAATATGAAAGAATCAGAAAGACAGACAGACAGAGCGCTTGGTAATGTGTTGAGCCGCTTCCACCCCGTAAATGATATGATGATGATGATGATGATGATGATGATGCCTTGGGAATAGTTTGGTCTCGGTGGAGGGACACACACACACACACACACACACACACACACACACACACACACACACCACACCACACACACACACACCACACACACACACAGATCCGAGGAACAGAGTAAGGGAAAGTAGTTGTATTGCCATCGTCGAATCACAAAAAAAGGAATGCTAATGTGAATGTAATGTTCGGGCACAGTCTGTGGAACAAAACCTGCCTGCTGTCGGATCAGAACCCCATCCTGGCGTGGAAAGGGGTGGGCGGGAAGGCTCTCGCTGGGGTGTTGTGAGGAGCGGCAGTAATGATGAAGGAAGCAAGTTGTGAGGCCGAACCAGGAAAAAAGGAGATGGTGAAGAGGGGAGGAAGTTATTTCGCTTATTTTCTTGGGTTAATGGGCGCGCGGGCGGGGTAGGTGGGCGGGTTTGAAGGCCTTGAGCTTCCGTGGATCCTGCTTTCATTTTTCTGCGTGCCTCATAATTCTGGTTGGGTGCCTCGTTCATTAGGGTCTCGGCCACACCTGCGCCCACCGCCACACAAGCATCGCCTCAAGATTAATGAACACTATTCTGCCGCTGGTCGCCTCATCTCTCAGCTTCTCTCGCTTTTTACTTTTTGACCGCCCGTGCTGGCACAGGGGTAGTGTTTTTTCAGTAGTGTTTGTCTGTTTGTTTGACGACACGATCACTCAAAAACCTTTCAAGGTATCCTGTGTGTGTGTGTCGTGTGTGTGTGTGTGTGTGTGTGTGTGTGTGTGTGTGTGTGTGTATATTAGTGAGTTATTTTTTTGTGTGCGTGTGTGTATGTGTGAGTTTACGCGCACCCGCGTGTGCACGCGCCCGTTTTATAGAGATGTGGTGCACATTTGTATACCACACACACACACACACACACCACACACACACACACACACACACACACACACACACACACACACACACACACACACACCACACACACACGCTCGCTCGCA
>JACEEZ010020874.1:195203-205203 GCA_016584305.1 Chionoecetes opilio
TTTCGATAAGAACCCTCAATAGCTTATTTATAAAGAAACTGAGAAGCTACAACAACAACAACAATAAATGTATCAATCCAAGTCTATTTACTTTTAGCTTCTTCGGTTTCGGTATTCTATCCACATTCCTTTTATCTTTTTACCGTAACCATCGTATCTTTTTCCCTTCCCCTCTCCTCCTTCCTTCTTTATCATCCATACCCTATCGCCTCTATCCCATCAGTGTCCCTTTCATCATCCATCAGAAGCCCAATGCCCATCGATATAGCACAGCGAATCTGGCTCTCTTTGTATAACTCTCTCTCTCTCTCTTCTCTCTCTCTCTCTCTCTCTCTCTCTCTCTCTCTCTCTCTCTCTCTCTCTCTCTCTCTCTCTCTCTCTCTCTCTCTCTCTCTCTCTCTCTCTCTCTCTCTCTCTCTCTCCTCTCTCTCTCTCTCTCTCTCTCTCTCTCCTCTCTCTCCTCTCCTCTCTCTCTCTCATTTTTACAGTTACATTAATGTCGGAAAGAATATAATATAAATAATCCAGAAATGAATAAGCCAAGTGGGTGTCCTTGATATTTATGGCAATGAAGATGGTGGAAACGACGGGCTTTTAACAACAAGAAGAGAACAGAGAAGGTTACAGACAAATGAGAGAATGCCGAGCAGCTGTAGAGGGTGGGAGGGGAAAAACAGATACATGAGTAAGGAAAAGAAGTGAATAGAAATAGATTGCATATGGGAGTGCTGGAGAGAGAGAGAGAGAAGAGAGAGAGAGAGGAGAGAGAGAGAGAGAGAGAGAGAGAGAGAGAGAGAGAAGAGAGAGAGCGAGCGAGCGAGCGTGAGGCGTGGTGCGTGATGCGTGCGTGGTGAGTGCGTGCGTGCGGCGTGCGTGCGTGCGTGCGTGCGTGCGTGCGTGCGTGCGTGCGTGCGTGCGTGTGCGTGCGTGCGTGCGTGGTGCTGCGTGGTGCGTGCGTGCGCGTGCGTGTCGTGCTGCGTGCGTGCGCGTGCGTGCGTGCGTGCGTGCGTGCGTGCGTGCGTGCGTGCGGCGTGCGTGCGTGCGTGCGTGCGTGCTTGCGTGGTGCGTGCGTGCGTGCGTGCGTGCGTGCCGTGAGAAATATATCTTTGGCGAACATGCATCATTCAATAAAAAATATGTTAAAAACCAGATGTGTTAAGGCAATTAATTAATGTGTGACTAATTTTTAAGATGTTTTAAGGCGATTAGTCATTTTTTTTTTTTAAATATATATGTTTGAATGACTACGAGAAGGAATATGTTCATAGAGCTTTAGTACAGTTATTAGACACTGTAGGATATGGCATCGATTCTCAAGCCTCATTTTTTACTCCTTACACGCAACGCCGTGTAGGTGGTTCGGACAGCCACCCGTCAAGCGTTATCTGAAAGAGATGTTATGCGAAATAGCATGTTTTTTGTATAATGATTTGCCGTTACTGTTCGGCAAAAAAAACTCAATAATGTGCTATACCGGGAAACACACACACACACTCACGCACGCACACACACACACACACACATACACGCACACACACACACACACACACACACACACACACCACACACACACACACACACACACACACACACACACACACACACACACACACACACACACGCACACACACACCAACTATAGTAATTAACTTGTAAACAACTGTAAAATTTACACCAACACATGATACAACTATAGATTTTTTTTCTAGGTTCCCCATAGTTATGCAGTTGTGTTGCAGTTTTTAGAATACTTGATTATGATGCATTATTCTCTGATGTACACTGTGGGCTACATGCACACCTGAAATTCAATAGTACAGGTAATGTAGCCCTGTAAATACAAATGATGCTCAAGAGGTAAGCCAGGCAAGTGTGAAACCAGGAAAATGAAAGCTGAGAAAAAGAGTGTGTATGAAAGGGAAAACATTGATGTAGGCAAGGTAAATGGGATAATAGCAAATATAGATGCATTATCTGTTGATGATATTAATCAGGAACTAAAGCAAATTTTGATGAGCCTGCACTTACAACCTTTCCACAATATAAGAGGAAAACATATCTAGAAAAGAGTAATAATGCCACCTTAGAGGGGTATGATAATCAGTTTTGGGAAAAGTAAGAAAAGAATATCACAAAGCCGGCATAAGTAAAATTTTGCATAGGAATAGGGTAAATTTTAATACTATGATTGAGAAAAGCAAAAGATACAAAGGTGAAATAAAAAAGAGTAGAATCTAAAGAAAGGACAAACTTAATAAAGGAACTTAAAAAAAACAGAAGCTGTGCCCCCTAAAGCATTCTAGAAAACCCTAAATTGTAAAAAAAAGAACAGTAAGATTCCCATTACACTAAACAATTTTTATGAGCATTTTAAACAGCTTGCCAGTGATGACAGCAATTCTAACATCGCAAAAAAACACAATCACAGATTATGATAACAACACTGACCCTTACCAATACCTAATGACCCATAACTCAGGAAGAAGTGAAGAGAAACATTAAGAAACTAAAGAACGATAAAGCCCCAGCAACTGACATGATATTAAATGAATATATTAAAAGTACTCAGCACATTCTGTTCCCTCCATATGTCAAGCTATTTAATAAGATACTTGATAGTGGTATCATGCCATCTGAGTGGCTGGTTGGTATGATAGTGCCACTCTATAAGAACAAAAGGAGACATTCAAGACGCCAATAATTACCGGGGGCATCACCCTGCTTAGCTGCCTGGGTAAACTGTTCACCTCTATACTCAATGATAGACTAACTAAATATTCTGATACTAGCAATATTATTAATGAAACACAAGCTGGTTTTAGGCATGAGTACTCTACCTTAGACCATATATTTTTGCTTAAATACGTAATTGATTTGTTCAACTGGAGAAAAAAAGAAGCTTTTTGGTTTATTCGTAGACTACAAGAAAGCCTTTGATATGGTGTGGCGTGAGGGTTTTTGTGGTACAAGCTAGTGAGGGAGAAAGTGAATGGGAAAATACTTAATGTAATCAGAAATATGTATAATAACATCAGGTCTTGTGTAATGTTAAACCAAGAGATGTCTGATACATTTGTATGCAACATGGGAGTAAGGCAAGGGGAAAATTTGTCGCCCCTGCTTTTCGCTTTTTACATTAATGATATTGAAAGTAAATTACTTGAATGTAACTGCAATTTTCTAGAATTTGGTCATGATTTGATAAACTCCTATTTGAAACTTTTTGTTCTAATGTAACGCAGATGATACAATTATATTGTGTGACAGTGAGGAAGGAATGAAGCAGGCCCTGATAGCATTGTATTACTTACTGTAATGAGTGGAAATTAAAGATTAATTGTAACAAAACAAAAATAGTGGTGTTCAGTAGGGGAAAAACTCATCTAAGTAATTACAAATTTGAATTTGGTTATGAAAAAGTTGAGGTGGTAGATGATTACAAGTATCTTGGTGTATTATTTAATTACAATGGCAGGTTCCGTAAAGGAGAGCTAGATTTGAAAGAACAAGCAACAAGAGCAATGTATTCACTAATAGGTAAATGTAGGAAAGTTTGACCTGCCATTTGATATGCAGTTGGAATTATTTAATACCATAGTGTTACCAGTACTGACCTATGCAGCTGAGATTTGGGGAGACTATAGGATTAGAGAGCTAGAGATATTACACTTAAAATTCTTAAAACAGATGTTGTGTGTTCATAAAAACGCTAGCAATGATATGGTATATGGTGAACTTGGAGTGTACCCACTGGAAATTCATATAAAGTGCAGAATGTTAGGTTACTGGTCTCAGCTAATTTCAGGTAAAACAATAAATTATGCTATATAATGTATCAATGTTTGTTGCATTTGGATATGTTAGGGTTATACACTACTCCTGGGTTGCCTGCATTAAGAATATATGTAATGAGTGTGGTATGTCAGGGATGTGGTTATCACAAAATGTGCCCAACACTACATGGTTTAAGAAAGCAGTTGAAATGAGATTAAAAGGATCAGTGGATTACTACCTGGCATCATAATTTTATCAATAAAATCGTTATGCAGTAACTACAATATATTAAGCAGATTTATGGTATGGAGGTTTTACCTCGTCAAACTACCGAAAAGTATTCGCATCAGGTAACTAGATTCAGAACAAGCAACAATAGACTACCAATAAATGTTGGTAGATACACAGGTGTAAACAGAGAAGATCGTCTTTGTAGCAAGTGTATTGCTAATGTTGTAGGAGAGTGAATTTCATGTCTTATTCGAATGTACTAACGAGGAAATTGTAAGGCTGCGGGATATGTATATCCAGAAATACTACACAATTAGGCCAACGCATTTTAAGTATGTTGCGTTAATGCAAAGTACCAGTGTGAATGTTTTGAAGAACTTGTCATTATTCATCAGATCAATTTTGAGCATGTTTAGATAAGCTAACAAGTATATCTGATTATTAGTTATCTTTATTTATATTTTTCTATGTGTCACTTATTTTTGGAAATTGACAATTGGATTTCTCCTAACTTTTAGTTTACGTTAGTACTTATCTGTATGTGCATGTATGCACACTTATCTTATTGGTATCGTTTAAAATGTCCTGCCAAATGTATTGTATCTTATAGGAGCTTGTGCTCCATACTTATTTATCAGTCTGAGCAATAATAAATTTTATTCTATTCTATTCTATTCTATTCTATTCACACACACACACACACAACACACACACACACACACCACACAACAACACCACACACACACACACACACACAAACACAACACACACCACAACACTACACACACACACACACAAATTTTCTCTTTCTATAAACATATTCGCGTGTGTGTGTGTGGTGTGTGTGTGTTTTGTGTTTGTGTGTGTTGTGTGGGTGTGTGTGTGTGTGTGTGTGCGCGTATGTGTGTTGTGTGTGTGTGTGTGTGTGTGTGTGTGTGTGTGTGTGTGTGTGTGTGTGTGTGTGTGTGTGTGTGTGTGTGTGTGTGTGTGCACGTGTGTGTGTGTGCACTAATTAAAACACTGAAAAAAGGAAACTGCCTGGTTGGGGTCGCTGATTGCCTTCCTTTGTAGCCACTTTGTCTAAGATAAAACAAAACTTCACCCGAAAAAAAATACTTATTTCTGAATCCACACTTTAGGGCCCCCGTTGATCTAGCAAGGGGGCAGATCCTGGTATTCACTTTGGCCACATCCTTCACTGCCCCGCCAAAGGCTTCGTGTTGCCTTCAGGTTTCGGCACGTTAGGATACACAATACTATAGTAAATTTTGTTAACGAGGCGAAAATTAAATTCTATCTTAAGGCCTCATGCTTAAATTATGCCTATATCTACCTGATAATATGGATAACTATGATAAAATATAACTGAAATTAAGAAAAAGTGTAGTATTCCCTTCTCCTAGCATCAAATACCAGTTAGTAGGCAGCAAGGGGTCAGGATTTTTCGCCTAGTTAAAAAACCACAGTATAATAAGCACGCCCTCCCCGCTACTATTATACCTGGTAGATAAAAGAATACACAATAGAATTTCCAATGATAAAGAACAGTGTAGCTCTGAATATATATTTTGAAATACTTGCGGTGCATTAAATATAATTCAAGTGTAATTTTCCTGTGATTGTATTTCTTAACTTATGAATAGTGAAATGAATGTGTGAAGGTAAATTAATGCGTTCCCTCGCGCGGTGGTTATTGCTGCACTCCGTCAGGTCCATACATCCCCCAGTACCTCACGAAGGGCATGTGATTGCCTTCCCAGACCACGCCCACCCCTGACTCTCTCGCCCTGGCTCACCCTTACCGTCCCCCCCCGTCACGCCGGAAAGATACAAAGGAATACAAAGGAAGAACATAAATGTATAGCCATTCTTGGACAAACGGGGCGGCCTGTGTGACTACTTTCTAAGTGTTAAAGGCAAAGGAATAGCAACGTTGAAGGCTCCTCCCCCTTCCTTACTCCACCGACCGAAACCTGTAGGAAAACAAGTGATATAAAGCATGCAATATTTACAAAACTGCCATGGAATTTGATAGAAAAGACTGAAGAAGAGACATGCGGGTGGTGATGGTGATGGTGGTGGTGATGGTGGTGGTGGTGGTGGTGGTGTTGGTGGTGGAAGAAGAGGGAGAGGGGAGTGTGGTGGTGTTGACAGATAATTTGCAAAGAAGGTGACGGAAGTTAGGTAGAGTGGAATGGAGTCAAAAGTTAGCCGGGCTGGGTGTCTGGGCTGGTGTGTTGTCCATGGGTGTGTTTGCAAGTTTGTGTGATGTGGTTACTCACGCTGCTGTGGCGGGGATGTGGTTGTAGACTAAGGGTTGTTGTTACGGCTGCTTCAGTGTTGATATTGTTTATGGGTGGTTGTGGTGATGATGGTGCAATGGGACAATAGTAGTAATGGTAGTTGTTGTTACTGTAGTAGAAACTTTTTAGTAGGCAGGTAGGATAGTTCGTTAGACAATAGTAGTTATTAAGGTGGTTATAGTTGTGTAGTTTAGTGGTGTTTGTAGTGGCACTTCTTTCATGACGTAGTTAAAATTAATTGGAATTCTGAGATGCTCCTTTCCGTTCTATTGAGTTCCCTGTTCACCACTCGTCTCTCTTCCCTCTCTTTTTATGCTATTGCGTATATGTGCCTTACACTATATTATTGTCTCTCTAATCAGGTCATTAAGTGCGAAGATAGGTGATTGGGTGAATAAGTCATCTTGATCCTGGATGTATTTAGGTTGTTACTACCTATCAAATTCCTCAAATTATGTATCTATCCTCCCTAATCTCATGTATATCATTATTTTTTCCTCCTAATCTTATCTCCATTTTCATCGTTTATTGTGATCGATCTCAACTTTTTTCTCACCTTCTTCATTTTGTTTTCAATATTTTTTTTTTCTCTCTCTCTCTCTCTCTCTCTTCTCTCGCTCCTCTCTCTCTCTCTCTCTCCTCTCTCCTCTCTCTCTCTCTCTCTCTCTCTCTCTCTCTCTCTCTCTCTCTCTCATCTCCCTCTTCTCTTCTTCTCTCTCTCTCTCCTCTCTCTCTCTCTCTCTCTCTCTCTCTCTCTCTCTCTCTCTCTCTCCTCCTCTCTCTCTCTCTCGCTTCTCCGGGGAAAAGCAATGAAAAAAAAACAAATTTTGCTCTTGAATGAACCTAAGAAGATCAAAGCGAGATGGTAAGGCCTACGTAGAAGAGGAAGAAAAGCCAAAAAGAAGAGTGAGGAAGGAGAGAGTGGGTTAGAAGAAAGGAGAAGAAGAGGAAAGAAATATAAAAGAAAAGAAAAGAAGGGAGGGGAAAACGGGAAACATTAGAGTTCAAGCGTAAGTAAGAAGGATGAAAGAGAGATAATGGCTTCAAAGGCGACTGGATGAGAGAGAGAGAGAGAGAGAGAGAGAGAGAGAGAGAGAGAGAGAGAGAGAGAGAGAGAGAGAGAGAAAAAAAAAAATTATGACGCAGACATTTGGACGGATATTAATCCTTTACCATTAAAAACGAAGGTAACATTATAGAGACCAGGAATGAAGGATGAAGGAAAACAAATAAACCGGATAGTGATACATCCAGGTGTAGATGAGGCGTGGAGGTGGCAGCGGGCGAGGCAGGGGCGTGCAGGGACGTGCAGGGGCGTCCAAGAGATAATGGAGCGGGGAGGCAGCGGCGTGGAAGAGTGGAGGGTAGGGTGGGCGTGGATGAAGGTGGACGCGGTGGATGGCGACGCGGCTGTGGAGGTGGAAGCCATGGAGGGTAGCTTAGGCAGAGCAGAGTTGTGGCGGCAGGGATGAAAGTGACTTGGAGAGATACACAAGTTAAATAAGAGCTTACACTTCCCTCCCTTTCCTTCCCTACCTCCCTTCCTTCCTCCCTCCCTCCCTCCTTCCTTCCCTCCCTCCCTCCCTTCCTCCCTCCCTCCCTCCCTCCCTCCCTTCATTTTCCCTCCCTTCTCTCTCCCTGACATTTAAGTCATTCAGTCATAGGTGACAGCGACGCAGAGGAATTGTTAAATTATATCCAGGATAACGTCCTAAGTCAAGCAATCAAGGAGCCTACTAGATGGAAATATATTTCTAGATCTATTGCTGACAAATAGAGACGATTTAGTTACAAGATGTGGATGTGGGTGCAAAGTTAGATAATAAACGACCATTATAAGATCAGATTTAGATCAAAATGGAAGTTGGAAACATTAGGTCGCAATAACATAAAATACCTAATTTCAGAAAGGCCAATTATGCAGGATTAAAGAAGACCACCTGCAGGTTATTAAGAAGAGGTGTGGGATTGAGGGGAAGAAATTTTCCCAGGGTAATGGCCGTCCCCCCCCCCCCCCCCCCCCGATGGACAGCTTGGAAAAGGACAATTAGGAAGGAGTAGGGACGGCACTGGAGGTAATTAGAGCGGTTAGATATGGAAGTAAGGTCAAGGCTGAGGAGGTAATTAGAGCGGTTAGACATGGAAGTGATGTGGGGGGACTGAGGAGGATTATACCTCATTGTAAGAAAATAACTGACGTGCCAAGAAAAGAAATATTCCTTATAGGGAAATAAGGTCCAGACAGAGTGATCCAAAATGGATGACCACTAATTTAAAACACAAAAACATTGGTGAGTAAAAAGAAAACAGTATTTAAGGTTCAAGGCAGAATTGGTAAAACCAAAGAAACCAGTATAAAAGTGATGGCAGGACAAGTGAAGAAAATTAACTCTAGTTGCTTAAAACAATTATGAGATTAAAAGTAGCAGGACAGGCAAAAAAAGGACCCAAATAGATTCTATCAGGTATATAAAAAACCAGGACAAAGGGAATTAGTGGGCCGTTCAGGTCAGGACAGGGTGAGGTCTAAATACGGATGAGGAATTGTGTCAAAGTCTAAATGATTATTTCGTAAGTGTTTTTACGGAGGAGGATACCAGACGATACCTGACAGTGAACAAGATGTTCAAAGGAAGCGACTGAGGAGAAACTCAAAGAATTGTGATAACTAGGGGAAATGGTGAAGGGTATAGATAGAATGAAGAATTTTAAATCAGCCAGGGACCAGATGAAGTGTAATCTCAGGGTATTAAAGGATGCAAAGGGAGGTTGTAGTGAGTCTTTAGTGGAACATTTTTAGGAATCGGTTGTGATAGGCGATGTGCCATATTGTGGGAGGAAAGGAAATGCTGTTCCCATATTTAAGAAGGGAGACAGAGGACTAAAGTTCAAATTATTCGACCCGTAAGTCTAACAGTCAGTGGTGGTTTTTTTTTTTTTTGGTAAAATTATTGGAATCTATTATTGCAAAAACAAAATTAGAGGAGCACTTAGATAAAAACATAGTTTGATCAATGATTCACAAGATGCGATTCAACCAAGGGTAGGTCATGTCTCACAATTTATGAGTTTTTATATGGGAAAGTTATGAGACGCAGATAATGATAAGGATTATGATATAATATATTGGACTTTAGTAAGGCATTTGGACAAAGTACCACACGAGCGACTCTTAAATAGGTTAAGGTCATGGAATAGATGGGAAGGTTCTTCATTAGATCAGAGCCTTAGCTAAGCTATAGGCAACAAAGGGTTTACAATTAATGGCTCTAAAAATCTGAATGGGGACTGTGGACAAGTGGAGTTCACAAGGGTCTGTTTTGGGTTCCATTTTCTATTTTTTGATTTACATAACGACTTGGGATAGGGGAATTGGCCAGTGATATCAGCAAGTTTGCTGATGATACTAAGGTAGGTAGGATTATTTGGATCACAGTCTGATGTAAACCAATATTGCAGGGGACTTAGATAAAATTAACGAGTGGGGAGTCAGAGGCAGATGGAATTTAATATCGATAAGTGCAGCGTTATGAATGTTGGTAGAAAAAAGCCTGGTAATAGCTACGCCATAAGCAATGTACGCTGAAAGATCAGAAGGTGAAAAAAGATATTGAGTAAGGGGGAGCCCCAGACCTCCGACCTAGGAAACAATGTATTGAGGCCAGAAATAGAGCTATAGAGTATTATTAGGA
>JACEEZ010020874.1:210203-242703 GCA_016584305.1 Chionoecetes opilio
CTCCCCAAACCCCATACGGCCCTTTTTTGCTTTGCATTCCCAAACTCTACTTAAAAATTAAAATCTGCCCCGCACGCCTTTTCCCCGCCCCGCAATAAAGAGGCCACAGGTTTGCCCTTTTCCCCCCTCAGCCTCCGGTTTCGTGCCTTTCAAAAAGGGCCCAAACCCCCCCCTTCCCCAAGGGCCCTCCATCGCCCCACACATACGGGACCGACTACAACCCTTCCGTCTCGGCCCTTTCCCGGGTTTGAAGAAATCCCCAAGGGGGCTGTGGAACATCACCCCGTGATCACTGCCAGGTCCCCCCTCCCCCTTTGCACCCAAAACTACCCCGAAAATGCGAGGCAACCCCCCACCCTAGGGAAAGCCTGGGCACCTCATCCGCAGCCCAGCCATTCCCGGTGCCGCCGCCCCTGCTGCTGCGGTAAATTTAGATCCGCCCCCCCGGCCCCCTTTCACCCCACCCTTGGGAGTACTTCCCACCCAAAAGGGAGCTCCCAAAACCCCACCCTTTTTTTTTTGTAAGCCATAAATTCCCCAGGGGGGGTGCTATAGGCCCAAAAACTCGCGTCAAAAACCCCGTGTTGACAAAATTTAACAACAGAAGAGAGAGAGAGAGAGGGGGAAAAGAGCAGGGAGAAGAATTTTACGAGAGAGAAAAGGGAAAAAGAGGGGAGAGAGAGAGAACTTTTAGGTGGAAAGGGGGGTGTAATGAAATAAATAAGGTTTTTGGGGGAGAAAATAGGAACATGGAGGGAAAACCCCCCCGTTTTGTGTGTGTTGTTGTTTGTGGTGTGAGTATGTGTGTATGTTTTTGGTGTGTGTGGGGGGTGTGGAGGGTGAAATAGGGGGTTTTAATTCATAAGTCACTTTTTTCGCGGGCGGGATAAAATGGTAATTGGGGGGGTTGTGTGGGGGTGGTGTGGGGGTGTGCGTGTGTGGGTGTGTGTGTGTGTTTTTGTGTTTTTTGTGGGGGTGTGTGTTGTGTGGGGTGTTTTGGGTGACCTTTTTTCTCAGGAGGGTTTTTTGGGTTTTTTCCCTTTTAAATTTTCATTTTTTTCCTGTTTTTTATTTGTTTTTTAATGTTTTTGGGAAAGTTTTGGGTTTTTTTTTCTTTTTTTCAATTACCAATGTTTTGAATTCCCAAACCCAAAAACACCCGTTCCTTAACTTTTCCCTTTAAAATTTTTTTTTAAATTTCCCCCAAGGGGGGGGGGGGGGGGGGGGGGGGGGGGGGGTTTTTTTTTTTTTTTTTTTTTTTTTTTTTTTTTTTTTTTTTTTTTTTTTTTCCCCCTTTGGGTTCCCCCCCGGGGGGCCCTTTTCCAAAACTTTTTATTCTTCTCAAAATTTAAATCCCGGGGGTGATGTTCCTTCCCCTCTTTTGTTAAACTTTAAAAAATTAAAAATTTCCCAAAAAAAAACCAAAAACCGGGGCCGCCGGGGGGCCAACCTTTTCCCTTTTCCCCTTCGGTTTTTGGTGTATTTGTATGGTGTGTGTGTGTGTGTGTGTGTGTGTGACCTCTTTCTCAGGCAGGTTATTTGTATTTTGCTTGTAATTTGCATTTCATGTTTGTATTTGTTTGAATGTTTTGGGCATGTTTGGTTTTCTTTTCTTTTGTTTCACTTACCAATGTTTAGAATCAACAAACATGTCTTAAGCCTCTCATAATAATTTCTAGTGTCTTTGTTCTGTCTCATCTCATCTTCTCCATTTAATCCTGCTTATGTTCTCCCCTCTTATCTATTTAATTTCCCCTCAACCCGCGCCACCTCCTTCCCTTCCTTGCATCATGATTCGCATGTTATGAGGAAAATGCTCAAAATGTTTAAAAAACTTAAAAAAACCTTACACGTCCAATATTTGACTGCCACTTGCCTTCCCCCTAAAGGGTTGTAATCTATAGGGTCAAAAAAATTCATCTTGGCTCTGAGAGAACACGGTAATGGCTGTAAAAGAGTCCAGCCAATACCCATTTACCAGATCTCGGAGAGTGAAAGGGAACAGTTTTCTGGGAATAGAAATATAAGATAAATGACGTTACCTTTTGTACAACTTCTAACTTTCTTTTCCTCGGCCACCTTGCTCGCCTGACTACCGCCTTACGGTCCGCCGCGTCAGGTCATCGCACTGAGCCAGAGCCGAGTTAACAATCAGCCGTGTCACGTGGGTAGGTAGATTTTTTATTCATATACATATACGTATATATACGTATATATACACACGATTGTGAAAGAATGATCAAATAACAGCTATAAGTGCATGATGAGGAGCGGGATGGAGGAAAGACAAGTGCAGCGAATGACTTTGGAGTAAGAATGATTAAAGGCTTATAAGAAAGATGAGGTCGTAGGAGTGAGGGAGGGAGGGAATAATGGCGGGCCGGAGAGATGGAGGAAAGGATGAAGGAGCGGAGGAGGGAATGAAGGGGCTTGGGAAAATGAAGTAAAAGGGAAATCTGGAGAGAAAAGATAATACTTCTCTGTCTCGTAAAGATGTCTGAAGCAGGAGCACATTTATGAAATGGCGGACAATTTTCACCAAGAATCTCTACTTAGGAGAGGAAATGGAGCTACGACGTCTTGTTATTAGTTGCCAGGGAACACTCAGCCCAGTCGCCCGTGTTGCCCTGACCACAGGGGACCCATTGATCAAAGGAGAGGCTTTTTTCTTTATATATATATTTATAACTGCATTCATTAACAACACCAATATGGTAAGACACACATATTACTTGTATAATCTTGTTCATTTAATTATTCTGTGTTTGATAGTACAGCGGTTGGCAGTTCCTCGTCACACCTTGATGTATCCGTGATGGGGGAAGCGTGTACCTGCCCTTCCCATCCCAAGGGGCCCACGCCAGGGGTAACAGTGATGGGGGAAGCGTGTACAGTCACGCCATGTACTTCCCGAACACTTGGGGCGAGGCAATCCCATCAATTTCTCAAATCTTTTCCTTGTCTACAAATGTTTGCTCAGTCTCCTCTTGGAGACCCGCTCCACCCCCCCTTTATAGCCACACCTGTTTCAAACCTTCCAAACCGACTTTATAGCTCCCTGATGAGTAATTATAGTTTTAAATCCCGCACCAACAGCTAATGACAATTTAACAGCTCCCTCCCTCCCTCCCTCTTTCCCTCCCTTCCTCCTTCCATTGAGCCCTTCAACTAGGTCCTTCCTCCATCAGACAGGATGAAGTAACTTTTAAAATATTTACATTCTTTGTTTTCGGAAAAAATAATGGCTATAGCAAAATATATTCGTAACACTGAGAGCAAGGGTGTGTGTGTGTGTGTGTGTGTGTGTGTGTGTGTGTGTGTGTGTGTGTGTGTTTGTGTGTGTGTGTGTGTTGTGTGTGTGTGTGCGCGCGTGCGTGCGTGCGTGCGTGTGTGCGTGCGTGCGTGCGTGCGTGCGTGCGTGCGTGCGTGCGTGCGTGCGTGCGTGCGTGCGTGCGTGCGTGCGCGCGCGCGCGCGCGTAGATGTGTGAATGTAGCCAATAATATTGTTTGGAAATATCTATAATTAAAGTATTTTTAATTTTACATTATGTATGTGTATATTTCTCATTGTGTGATAGTGTCAGAGAGAGAGAGAGAGAGAGGAGAGAGAGAGAGAGAGAGAGAGAGAGAGAGAGAGGAGAGAGAAGAGGGAGAGAGAGAGAGAGAGAGAGAGAGAGAGGAGGCTAATCTGGTAATTATGGGTTTAACTCCTGCACAAACCAACCACTAAAGACATTTTAATAAGGTGACGTCTCGAGGTGCTAAAAACTTTATCCTTTTTGTGCCTCAAGCAAGGCTTTCTGATCCATTTACTCCTATAAGCTAGGTGGAGATATCAGGGCCAGGACCCATATATAAAGCATGTAGTGGAAATGTGCAGTCACTTAGCCTTCACCAGCACTGTCAGTCAGTACACACACACACACACACACACACACGAACTTCGTATTAATGTGATTAATATACTTTCTTTAATCAATAGTTGTTTCACTTCATTTTATACTACAAAAATTTTATACGCTCTCTCTCTCTCTCTCTCTTCTCTCTCTCTCTCTCTCTCTCTCTCTCTCTCTCTCTCTCTTCTCTCTCTCTCTCTCTCTCCTCTCTCTCCTCTCGCTCTAGAATATACGATCGATTCAAATACGACTAGTTTACTACTGCTATGCCAAACATAGCATAGCAGTAGTAATAGTAGTAGCAGTAGTGGTGGTAGTATTGCCTTGTTTAGCAGTAGGTGTTAATGAATAGTAATTATAGTTTAAGTCTCGCAATTACACTAATGACAGTTTAACAGCTCTAACAGAGGGAGAGAATAGGGAGGAGGGAAGGAGTGAGGGACGGAAGGAGGGACGGAAGAGGGAAGGAGGGAAGGATGGATGGAGGGAGGGAGACAGAAAGAAAAGATGAAGGGAGGAAGGGAGGAGGGAGACAGAAGGACCACCAGTAGGAGGAACAGGTGTTGTAAGAAGCAGGTAAGGGAAGGGAGAGAGGGAGGGAAGAAGGGAGGGAGACAAAAGAGTAGAGGAAGGAGAAAGGGGAGAAGGGTATGAAATTAAAGAGGAATGGGGGGGAGAAGAAAGGTGACGTGACAGAAGAGAGAGAGAGAGAAGAGAAGAGAGAGAGAGAGAGAGAGAAATAGAGAGAGAGAGAGAGAGAGAGAGAGGAGAAGAAAAGAAGAGAAAGAGAGAAAGAGAAGAGAGAGAGAGAGAAAATGGCGAGGGGGGGAGAGATGGCCCCCGTGGGAAATTAACAACATCCCAGGGGAAGGAGGAGGAATGCATTGTACAGACTTTGAGAATATGAACGATAATTTATTGGAAAATACGAAAAGGAAATGGAAGGAGAGGATCGAGGCCTGTGTGTTCGCATTTAGGTGGAGTGACTGTACCTGCCCTTCCAATCCCCCGGGGCCCACGCCGGGGGTGACAGGGATAGGGGGAAGCGTGTATACCTGCCCTTTCATCCCCCGGGGCCCACGCAAGGGGTGACATTTGATGGGGGAAGTGTGTACCTGCCCTTCCCATCCCCCGGGGCCCACGCCAGGGGTGACAGTGATGGTGGAAGCGTGTACCTCCCCTTCCCGTCACCCGGGGCCCACGCTAGGGGTGACAGTGATGGGGGAAGCGGTGTACCTGCCCTTCCCATCCCCCGGGGCTCACGCCAGGGGTGACAGTGCCGGGAGGCACCGCGTCAGGGGAACATTGACCTGCACACACCACTCTGTTCCAACAATACCCATCCTGAGCCTGTAAATAAGAACTTATAGTGGAAAGCGACAAACTATTGGAGAGTGGTGAGGAAAATGCGTCTCATGGGTACCGTGTATGACCGCAGGCTGGGGAGGGACTCGCCTGTGTGACTCAGAAATTGTGAATTATTATTATTCATGAGATAAATGAGAGAATATGCCCCAACAAGGAATCACGGTAATGAGATATCGTATGTAATTCCCTAATAATGCGGTGTTCGGAGCTACAGCCAAGCGTCACTCGGAAACCCCATACTAGCATAGACTTGGATAATATACTGCCCGGAGTCTCCAGTGCTGTCCGGGCAGTATATTACCATGTCTATGCTAGTATGTGGTTCCGAGAGACGCTGGCTGTATCTCCGAAAACTAACCATTGAATTTTCTCGAAAATGCCCTAATTGTGATTCCCACTCAAAGTTACAGTAATCAGACCAGGAAACCTAACCTTCCCTATCCGTAGCCTAACGTAACCTAACCTGACGTGTTCAAGAGTAAACGCGACATACTGTTCCAGAAACCAGGAATATCCGTCCGGGATGGCCAACATAAGCGATTCCATCCTTCATGACTTTCAATAATTATGGTTGTGAATAGCGTTTTATCCAGCACGTTATAATATATGCTTCCTCCGTCGCGACCCAAAATCTGTCCATTAGTCCGCGTTGAATCACTGCTGCCAAGTCTTTATCATTACTGCCTAGAAAAACTTAATGTACCTCTTAATTCTAACCTAACTAAATCCTCTTAACTGCCTGGCTATGTGACTTAGTTCCTGTGTAAGTCGCAATGTGTGTTTGATGTAGCATTGAACCCGGAGATTCAGGAGCAAGGGAGTGAGGAACAGGTACTAAAGGAAAAAACTACCAAAAGTAGATCATGAAAAAAAAAGAGAGAGAGAGAGAGAGAGACGGAGAGAGAGAGAGGAGAGAGAGAGAGAGAGAGAGAGAGAGAGAGAGAGAGAGAAAGAGAGAGAGAGAGAGAGAGAGAGGAGAGAGAGAGAGAGAGAGAGAGAGAGAGAGACGAGAGAGAGAGAGAAGAGAGAGAGAGAGAGAGAGAGAGAGAGAGAGAGAGAGAGAGAGAGAGAGAGTTATGAAATGGCCGGCGTGGGTGTGGTAAGACTGAATTTAGCAACACTGCTGGAAACAGGAATTCCGGGTGTCAGTACGTGGTTCAAGCTATCATATTGCTGAAATATATTGGCAAGCCAACCGATGCATCACCGTGCACACACACACACAACAATGACACGCACGCGCGCACACACACACACACACATACACAACACACACACACACAACACACACACCACACAGTCCAACACACACACACACACACACACACACACACACACACACACACACACACACACACACACACACACACACACACACACACACACACACACACACACACACACATACACACACACACTTTATTGCAGATTGCTGCATTTGTCGTTCCATTTATTTGAGATTCAGTTCATATTTACTAATCTTTTTTACTTCACTCACTCGCCATCCGTTTCCTCTCACCTTCTTCCATGAGACAACAGCACAATTTCTTGCCATTGCCTGATTTCACTCTTTGCTGATTACCGTTCTTAATCTTTCTTCTGTGGTGTTGTATTGTACCCTGTTGATACCTCCTCCTTCTCCTGCTCCTCCCATTATCTCTTCCCTTCCTCCTCCCTTTATCCTTCTGTTCACGCGTACAGTACCGCCCCTTGTGTACTGTAGCGCGAGGCTGCCCACTAAACCCTCGGTCCGGGCTGAAGGGTCTCGCCACAGTGTGTAAGTTAAAGCACAAGTTGGCTGGTTTTGTAGATTACTGGCCGAGTGTTGGCGGCTCCTGCTGATGCCAGGGCGGTGAGGGAAGGGCGGCGGTGGTGTGTTCCTGGGTGAGGTCGCCTTCCCGTCTGGGGTCCTGAGGGCGGCTAATTACCAACTTCACTTATTAATGTGCTCCTTGCTCACTTGTTAAAACCCACAGCACACACACACACACACACACACACACACACACACACACAACACACAACACACAACACACAACAACCACACACCACCACACACACACACACACAACACACACACACACACACCACACACACACACACAACACACACACACACACACACACACACACACACACACACACACACACACACACACACACGGGTATATATCCTCAACAAGGCCTTTGCTCCCTGTCCGATCGTGCATCGCAAAGGATGAATGGTGGTCTCCGCGGCCGCCTCGCTGGTTCGTAATGCAGCAACCGGCCAGCTGACGGGGAGGCCGAGCCACTTCTTGAAGGGTATCGGGGAAAACTCACAAAGAAAAGAGAAACTTCTTAATTATACTAAAATAGTAATTTTCAAATAGGACAAGAAAGGGTTAGCTTTAAGCTTCTCTCTTTTACATTTTTCCTGGCATGGCTTTGACTCCGTGTTAGCGTTGACACGTGTCAGCGTGTGCTGGTTTTTTTTACGTTGGAGCCTTTAGCGCCTGTAGGCTATTCTTCTTTTTCCTTGAAGGCTCAGGTGGTTGGCCCTGCACATTCTGGAGGGCTGTGATGGTTTGACCCTCGCCCGTGGTAGCGTAGGCTGGATCTTTATAGTGACACCTGTGATGGTTTGACCTGAGGCTCATGCTGCCACCTGGTGCCCTCCGCCGCACGTGTAGTCGCAGTCGAAAGGTGAGGTTCACGCCGCATATGGGTATCTTCGTCCACTCGACGATGGGAGAAACAGTTGCTCCTGGCTGGACTTGAACTCGGGACCTTGTGCTCACAACTACCAGGCTCTTATCCACCGCGTTAAAGATGGTCGAAAGAGTTGCCCCCGGCAGGATTCGAACTCGGGACATCGAGCTCACCACTCCAAGACGCTAACCACTCGGCCATCCTCTGCCCCATGTACAGAACAGTGTGTGTTATGTACGGTGTGTGTGTTTTGAGCCGCCCCTCGGTGTGAACATGTCCCACAAGAACGTGTGTGTTCGGAGGTGGAATTGTGCAGCAGCTCAGCGGTACATTTCGTGTCAAGAAGAGGTGCGGTAGTCATGACGGCCGCTGGACATGTTACCGCCTTCCTCCTTCTCCCCACCGCGACACGTTCAGTGTGGCCGGTAGCCTTATTGCAGGCGACGCCAAGGTAAATATTGCGTTAGCTATATTTACCTTGGGTGACGCTGCGTCTCCTACCGGTGGTTTCTCACGCTGACGTAACCTTGCCGAGAAAATATATGCAAATTTTCTTGGAATTATGAAGCGGGCTGTATTAGCTGTATTAGTATTAGTACTAGTATTCTGTTCCAAATGAGTTCAGAAGGCGCTACACTGCATATGAATAATGAGGGGCGAGAAGGGGATGGAGGCGTGGCGGGTTGCCCATTTGAACATGCCAAGACATGATGTTTAAAACATTTTGGGCGCGCCCCTATACAAAATATTTTTCCCCAAAGGGCTTCAAGCAAATATTCAACCTCCCCTTTTTCTCTTTATCTTCCTCTCCTCCTTTCCCACCCTTTACAAAAAAACTCTCTCTCTTCTCTCTCTCTCTCTCTCCTCCCCTTTATCTCTCTCTCTCCTTCCTTTTCTCCCCTTCTCTCTCTTCCTCTTGGAAAACCATTTTAAGGGGCAAAAAGGTTTTTTGAGTTTTTTTAAGCAAGATAAGTTCATATAGTTTTCTGCAGCATTTATATGTCCAAACAATGGAGAGGATTTTCCCTGTGGCGAAAGGGGTAAAAAAGCCAGTCATTTCTGTGGTGCCGCGCCCGGTGGTTTCCGAGTGTCCGGCGGTGGAGGTACGGTGGGAAAGGGACAGGCATGAAATAGACGTCTTCCTTTGGCGTAAATGTGCACGCAAGTTTATAGGGAAATAGCATAAAAAATGGTACTGGAGAGCAGTCCCCGGTGGGGGAGGGGGGAGGAGGAGAGAGAGAGAGGGGGAAGAGAGGGAGAGAGAAGAAAAAGAGAGGAGGGAAAAGAGAGAGAGAGAGAGGAGAGAAAACCCAGAGAGAGAGGGGAGGGGAGAGAGAGAGCGGGATGGAGAGAGGGGGAGGAGAGAGAGAGAGAGGAGAGAGAAAAAACTCATTTTTCCTTTCCCGGGGCAGCGAAAACAAAAACCAAGCTTTTTTCCTCCCTTGATTGGTGACGTTTCGAAAACACCGGCCCTCAGTTTTATTAGTTTAGCAGAATGATTTTTCTTCCCCTTTTCCCCCAAGACTGCATGTTTTTCCTTGTCTTAAAAGGGGTGTTTTTGCTTATCAGGGGGGCGAAGGGAGGAGGAAGGCAGGGGGGGAGGCAGGGATGGGGGCAGGGGGCAGAGGGGAAGGGGGGGAGGCAGGGACGGAAAAAAGGGAGGGGGGGGGGCCCGAGGCAAGGACGGAGGCAAAGGGGGGGGGGCAGGAAAAGGGTTTGGGAGGGACGGTGGCAGGGGGCGGAGGCAGGGGGCGGGTAGGGTAGGGAGGGGCAGAGGCCCGGACGGAGGCAGGGAAAGGGGGCAGGAAAGGGGGGCAGGGACGGGGCAGGGGGCGGGGCAGGGGGGTGGCGGGGCGGAGGGAGGGACGGAGGCAGGGAGGGGGGACACAGAGTGGTGAGGCAGACTTTTAGTCCTGGGTAAGAGCGGGTTAATTAACTAAGAAAAATTTTGATATTATTTTTGGGGCCCTTATCGTGTTTTTGGATGTTTCCCGGGGGTTGTGTTATATGAAAAAGTGGGCTTATTATCTTTTTTTGGGGGGAGTTCGGTGTTTTTGGAAAAAAAAGGAAAAGGAAAAGGGGGAAGGGGGGTCCCTTTAAATCGTTGTTTGAGAGAAGGAGGAGGGGTTTTGTCCTATTGATTTTTTATTCTCCCCCCCCCCCTCTTTTCTCTCCCCTCCTCTCTCTTCTCTTCTCTCTCTCTCCCCCTCTCTTTTCTCTCTCCCCTCCCCCTCTTCTCTCTCTCTCTCTTTTCCCCTCTCTCCTCTCTTTTCCCCTTTCTTTCTCTCTCTCTCTCTCCCTCCTCTCTCTCTCCAGAATTTCCCAAACTTTCCCCGGAAAAAAATCCCTGTAGTGAACTGTTTTCATTCCCTCATTTAAAGGGTTGATTGCATTTTTCTGCCCTGTGTTTGTTCCCTTTCCCGGGTCGCGTTTAGCCGGGGGGCGAGGGATGAGCTATTTATGTTTCTTGTGCCCAGGGAAAAGCTTGGAAGGGAAGGGGAAAGGGGAAAGGGGGAATAGGGGAGGCGATAGGAAACTTACCCACCCGTTTTTTTTTTAAATTTAAATTTATGTAATTTTTTGTATAATTTAATTTAAAACTTTAAAAATATTGTTTTGTTTATGAAGGGTTTTGTCGTCCTGTTACTAGCAGGGCCAAATTGTCAAACATAAAAAATAATTAATTTCCGGATAAGACCCTTTTTCACTAAAAAATAATGATAATATTAAAAATCACCTACCCAAAAAGAAACTAGAAACCAATACCCTTTTCCCGCGATCAGGTGTGAAATCTATTTCCCCCCCAAAAACCCCTTTTAGAAAATTACATTTGGTTTTTTTTCTTGAGTTTCTTACAGATGGGGATAACGCCCCCTACCTCCGATCCTGGGTTTGGGGCCTTCACTCACTTTTTTTCTCCCCTCTCTAATCACTCCTTTGTCCTCCCGCTATTGGGGTTTTAAAAAGGGAAAAATGCCCCATGGGGCCCAGCGACTTTTCCCCCCCCGCCCTCCCTTTATTTTCCGGGATGTACGTGTACCGGACGAGTGTTTGTCTCGCATCCGGCCATAAAGTTTACGCCCCCCACTGCATGTTTTACGCCCGGGCCCGAAAGTCCCTTTTTCCTCACACTTTTTAGAACCGGGGTTATTGAGTAATTTTTCCGTGGAGAGAGAGAGAGAATGAGAGGAGAAGAAAAGAGAGAGGGGAAGAGGGGGAAAGAGAAGAGGGAGAGAAGAACGGGGCGAAAAAACAGCCTGATAAAATTCCCGCCCGCCCCGTTTTGCAGGGACATATGCATTGAACAAAACCCAATTTTGCGTGCTGGAGTTGCCCCACTTCCCCCAAAACCCAGCATTCCCGTAAACACACAACACACACCCAACGCACACACACCACCGCACACGCACACGCACACGCACACACACACCACACACAAAAACCCCCACACAACACACACACCCCCACGCACGCAGCACGCACGCACGCACCACGCACGCACGCCCACCACGCAGCCGCAGGGCCGCCGCACGCACGACGCACGCAGCACGCACGCACCACGCACCACGCACACGCACCCCCGCGCGCCACCACACCCCCACACCACCCAACCCACACACACCCCACACACCCCCAACACACACAACACACACACACCACACACAACCTGTGGTTCCTGGGGGGAATAGTTTCAGGCAACAGTGACCCCCGGCCCGCGAGCCCCCGCCATAATAAAACCCGTTGCTCGTTCTTCGCCATCGGTCTATATGCTGGCGGGCAGCGCAGAGGTGGTAATGAGGCAGTTTGGGGTTTATCGGGTATTGCCCCGTGGGAACTTGTCTAGGGGTTTTTAAAACGTTCAAGGTTATTTTTCCGTGGCCCGAGGTTCTGGGCGGCATTGAAGAGGTGTGGCCCTTTACAAAAGCGTTTTCTTTGAGCGTCTTGCCCTTTTGTATTTTGCTCTGGGGATATCCTTTAAATAGGGCAGAGCAACCCGTCGGGGTGTTTGCTAGACCGTACATTCAAGTTTTACAGTTTTCCGGTCAATTTTTTGTGATGTATAAATAGCGACCTTTCTCTACGCTTTCTGGAGTAAAGGCGAGTCACGTATTTTTTCCCAGTAGTAAAAATGTCGGAGGGAAAATTCTTCGGTGAAAAAGACGTTGTACTGCTTCAAGTGACTGCTTCTTTTTTTTTCTCGCCATGGACCCACAGCTAAAACAATACCCCCAAAAACGGTATCACGAGTGACTTGTATAAGTCACATAGGACCTTTCAGTGTCCGGAAAGGCAAAGGTCAGCCAGCTGGTTTCGTCCCTTCTTGACCAATTTTGAAATTTTGGATAAATTTTTCCGTCACAGGAGGAAATTTTCCTAGGTTCTTAATGCCCCTTGGGCTTATTGAACCGCCCGGGTGCTGAAAAAAGTGTTGCTTTGGGTTAAATCCCCCGAACTGAAGTATGCCAAATTTTTTTGTCATTGAAGGAATGTTATTTTGCTTGCCCACGAGAAAAAAGTGATGCCAGTCAGTTTGATTTTTGGGGCATCAATATGAAGAAATTTCCCTTCAGACCCCTGGTGTCATCAGCAAAAGAAGCTACAGAGGGGAAAAGACGGTCTTTTTTATGTCGGAGATTGGAAAAAAATAGCAGAGGCCCAAAGGACCGACCCGTGGCACCCCCACGTTGACCACTGACGATGAACATGCACCCCCAGCCGTACACACGCTCCCTGTGAAAAGGAAAACGAGTGAGCCACACCGATTTTCAGTAATGCCCTTTTGTCGATCTTGGTAGTAAAATGCCGTGGTCCCCTTGTAAAAGGGTTTTGAAAAATCAAGATAGCCCACATAACTTTTTTTGTTATATTCCAGTTTTCTAAAATTGTTCAAGGGGGCGAGCATTTGGGAGAGGCTAAACCCCCCACGCGAAAGCCTGTTGGTTTTGGTTCATTTTGTTTTTTTTTTCGAGATATTGAGCCTTTTCTTAACATTTTCTCCCAAGACTTAAAAATGTGGAGGTTAAGGCAACGGGCTAATTTTTTGCTTCTGTTTTCGCCCTCCCTTGGGTTTGGGGGATTTTGGCATTTTTTAATTGCTTTGTATTATTCCGGATTCTAATGAAGTTCTAAAAGGAAAGAGCAAAGGAACGCTCAGCTTTTTTAGCACAACTTTAAGGAGCACAGCAGGGAAATTGGTCGGGCCAACTCCCGAGTTAGTAGTAAATCTTAATTGCCCCTTCTATGATGTCTCTGTTTAAATTATGTCCGTCAGTTTTGAGTGCATCAGTCCCTTTGGCAAAAAAAAGCCCATAGGTGGTGATTTTTTGCTTTCACGGGGTTTGTGAAGACATTTTTGTACTGGAGCAGTAGTTCTCAAAAATCCCCTTTGGGTTTTCATTTTGGTTCTGCCGTCTGGTCAGTCAGGGGGCCAACACTCGCTCTTTTACTGACTTGTTTTGGGGCATACTTGAAAAAATTTTTTGGGATTGGTTTTTAATACATGCCAAAACTTGTATTTTTTTCCCGGTATCTTCAAATTTTAATGATTTTTTAAGTTTTCTTCAAAATGGTAATTTGTTTTCAGTTTTTTAGTATTTCATTTTGTTGGTGTTCTTGAGTTTTTTCTTATTTTTTTTTCTTTTCGATCAGAATTTTCGGCCCCTTGGTTTTTCCCCTTATAAGGAGGGGTCTTTTAGACGATCCCTAAACGGACATATTTCTGTTTTTCCAAATTTGTCGCTATGTGTTTTTTGCCCTCAGGGTCGCAGTCTTCATAGTGACCCCCATTTACTTCATAAGGTCTTCCCTTAAACTTTCCCAGCAGATGACCCCGCTGGAAAAATTCACGGCTGAAATTTGGTGTTTGTGTGCTGCACGGGGAATTTTAAGGTTGCATATTTGGATAGGGGTCGTCAGGGTTATGATGTTATGATCTGAGGTTATTTTTTTTTTACAGTAATATTTTTAGTAGGTCATCATTGTTGCATCACAATGCCCCCGTAGTTTACCTTTGTGGGAGTTTTGAGACTTGCTGTAAACAGAACCTCCGCAAATTTCAAAACAGTTCTCCCTGGGGCCCCATTCCCCTTCCCCCAATCACCCCAAAACCCCCCAGTCTATAGGGGGAAGTTTAGATCCCCAGGGAGCAAATGGTAGGCGGGGTGGTGGTAGTGAGAAATTTATTTCTCTATCTTTGTTTTGGTCTTTAAAAATTATTTGTTGGGCACGTGGGGGCCCTGAAATTTTTTATAACCCAATCAAGGTCTTTAATGTTGCCCCTGGGCTGTGTACAAGTTTGTTTCGAGTGGAGAACTTTTTCCTAGCTGCAAAGGGTCACCAGTAGGTGATGACCCCGCCTTTTTTCTTTTTTTTTTGATCTGTGTTCTATATGGACAAAGTTTGGATTTTTTTTTCGCTTTTTGTTTTTCCTGTAGGTGTGTTTCTGTTAGGGAGATTATACAGGTTTTTCATTTGTGCCTTTTCTTGAGAAATTTTTTTCCCTTTAAAATTTTGTTTATGGGCCCAGCATTTTTAGAGTGATATTTATAAAAGGCGTCGGCTTTGCTCCCACCTGTTTTGTGGATCCTTGAGCGTTTGCGTGGGGCCCCACTGCCCCGGCACTGCTTCAGATTTCCCAGTATTTTTTGCGGTATTTTTTGCATTTTTTGCATTTGCTGAAATAAAAAAAAAGATGTGTGTAGCATTTTGTTTTTTTTCCTGGTGTGGGGGCCCCATTTCCCATGATTGTGGATAGGGGTTGATGGTGGTATGGTTGACCAAGCGGGTAGTTGTTTGGCGGGGGCGCCTTTTTGCCTTTTTTGTTTTTCGGTAGCTTGCACCCACACACCACACACAACCCCCACCCCCCCCACACCCACCCACCAAAAAAAACCCACCCACCCCCCCAAAACAACCCCCCCCAAAACCCCCCCCCCCCCCCCCCCCCACCCCCCCCCCCCCCCCCCCCCCCCCCCCCCCCCCCCCCCAACCCCCCCCCCCCCCCCCCAACCACACCCCCAACCACCCCCCCCCCCCCACCCCCCCCCACCCCCCCCCCCCCCCCCCCCCCCCCCCCCCCCAACCCAACACACAACCCACCAACAAAACCACCCCCCCAACACACCCCACCCCCCCACCCCCCCCCCACCCCCCCCACCACACCCCCCCCCCCCCACCCCACACACCACCCACAACCACACACCCCACACACACACCACACACACACACACCACCACACACCCACACCCACACCCCACCCCACACACACACACACACACACACACACCACACCCCCACCAACACCACAAACACACACACACACACACACACCACACAACACACACACACACACACACACCCCCACACACCCCCCCAAACACACCCACACACACACACCACACACACACACCCAAACACACACACAACAACACACACACACACACACACCCCACACACACACACAACACACACACCCCCACCCCACCCCAAAACCCCCACACACACCCCCCCCAACAAAACACACCCCACCCCACACACACACACACACACACCCCCACCACACACCCACACACACCACACACACACACCACACACACACACACACACACACACACCCCCCCCAACCACACAACAACACACACACACACCACCCCCACACACACAAACACACACACACACAACACACACAAACACACACACACACACACACACACACACACACACAACAACCACAAACACACACACCACACAACACACACACACCACAACACACACACAAACCTTTGAAAGGGGTTTTGGTAATGTGCTTTTCTGGCAACCGCTGGGTTTACGCGGGCGACGGGCCCTTTTTTGTTTTCAGGGCAGCGCGGCCCAGTAGCTCACCGTGACCTCTTCATATTTCCCAAACCCTTTTACTAAAGGCACGGCACTGGGCATAGCATGTTGGGACTCCATGATTCTGCTGGATTTTGTTTTTTTAGGACGATTTCGTCTGGGCCCGGGAAAAATGATGGGGGAAAGAGTATCTTGAGGCAGATATATTTTTATCCCCCGGAAGGACCACTGACAAACAAATGAGCCTCAATTAAAGGTCAAATTTATGTATATTTTTAAAAAAAAAAACAAAGTTTTTTAATTTTTAGTAAAGTAAATAATAAATTTTTTATCATTCAAAAATAATATAAGCCCCATTGTTTTTTTTTGTTTTGTTTTTAAAACATATTTTATTACTGCAGCAGACAAAGACTATTTGGGATCAGTGCGCCAAACAGCAAACACTCCTCGAAAAGTCTTGAAATTACTCCCAAAGTAATTTTTTCCTCTTGGAGAAATAGGGCCAGCAAGTACTTTGGGACACCAAGCTCCAGATCATGTAAGAAGAAATCCCGAAAAACCCCACAATACTTTAGGTAAATTAACAAGTGTTTTTTCCCGTTAATATACACATAAAAAGGTTTTGTACCCAAAAGTTTTAGCTTCCTTATTTTTTTTATTTTTTTTTTCTTTTTTGTTTTACGAAGACTGAGTGTACGCCGAATTTGGTTCAGTCAGTTTGACACAAACTGTTCGTACACCCAAAAAGTTTTTTCGGAACCAAAAGTTTTTTTGTACACAAAAAGAACTGGTGTACGAAAAAACTTCTTGGGGTCCCAAAAACTATTTGGGAATAATGGGGCGAGAGTTTCGCGGTCGTTTTTAGCGACACCCACTATTTTTTCTTGGGCCAAAAGGGCTTGTTTAAAGGAATTTGTTATTTTGCCCAAAAAAACAAAAAAAAAAAAACAAAAAAAACACCTAACCTTATAGTTTTAATGAAAACCCAACCAACCTTTCAGGTTTTAATGAAACCTAACCTAACCTTTAGGTTTTAAGAAACCAACCTAACCTTATAGGTTTAAGAAAAACCTTTAACCTAACCCTTTTAGGTTTTAAAGAAACCCAAACCCAACCTTAAAACCCCTAGGTATACCTTTTTTTTTTTTTTTTTTTGGTTTGCGCGAAATAAAACTATCTCCATTAGAACAAGCCCATTGTAGGCCAAAAAAAAGTCTGTGTCCTGAAAACGACCTGAAACTTCATCCATTATAACCCAACTATTTGGGTACGAAACAAACTTGTGTACGAACTGAGTGCAACCAGTTCGTGCAGTGCATGCGTCATTTGTAATAAGAAAGAACATAAAACATAAGAAAATAAGGAAGCTACAAGAGGCCTGAGACCTACAGAGGTAGTTTTCCGTTTCTTAATTAAAAAAATACCTACTCCACCTTACCCCAACCCTGAAATTGTCGCCTCCTTTTTTAAAACACCTATACTCCCCACTGACCCCCTGAGATTGGTCGATTCCAATAATTTACCCAACCTTTGTGAACCAGTTTTTTCCTATTAATTACAAAATTCTCGCCGGCCCCCGTTTACCCCCAGTGAATGGGTACGGGGGTTAGCCGGGGGCTTGTAACCCGCCCCCCGGGGGGGGTGGGTTCGGGCCAAAAACTAAAGCACTAGAGAAGCCTCTAGGGGTGTTTGGAGAGAGCTGTCTGGTTTCAGGGAGATCCCTCTCAGCCGTCGAACGAGAAAAATTTTTCAAACATCACATCAACTATTTTCCTACGGCTTTATGCAGGAGCTTTTATCGACCTTGTATTGTTAAAGGCACCATTCTTGTTTTTTCCCTCCTATGACAGTATTCATTACTATCATATAATAATTTTTTATCAAAACACTAGCGTTTTGTTGCATCAAACCGTTAAAAGAACAGTCAAGAATTCCTTTAACTTTTTTAAGAAAAAAATTTGCCTAAACAGCATTTTGACTATGGAAAATTTTTCCCCAGTCAGGACTTTATCGGGGAAAAAATTTTCCCTTTTATGGTGCTCCCCACAAAAGGAGCACATCATAAAGGAATATGGCTCCCCAATAATAATCCCCAAATAGGGAAATTCCCCAGTACAACTTTAAACGGGGAAAAAATTTCCCCCATAAAACTTTCACTAGGAAAAAACCCAAAGTTATTATTTTTTTGGGGGGGGCATTTTCCCAGTATGTGTCCCCCACCAAAAAACCCCCGGGTTTCCCACCATGTCCCCCAAACTTTTTGGGCTATAAAAAAGAAGAAGATTGAGGGTGGAGCCTTTGTTTTAAAATTTACCAAAATTGTTTCGTACACCAAGAAGTTGTTTTTGTACCCAACTTCTTCTTTGGGTACGAAAAAAACTTTTTGGTGTCCAAATAACTTTTGCTTACGAAAAAACTTGTGTACTAACTGACTGCACCAGTTCGTGCATGCACCCAGCATTTTTGTACCAAGTGTTTTCGTACACCAAAAAGTTTTTTTCGTTCACCATACGTTTTTTCGTAACCAAGAAGTTTTTTTCGTACCCAATTCTTTTTGGGGGCGCTGTTTACGTCGGGGGGGGGAGGGCGGGGGGGTTTGGCCCATTTTTTAAAAATAACATTGATTTCCGTCATACACGACATATTTAAGGCCAGTAGTGAGAACACATAGCAGTTATGCGGGAAAATGAAATTAGGTAAAAATAAAATAAACAAAATGGATTTTTTCAGAAAAAAACTTGCTCACTATGAAGGACACCCGTGTGTTTATGAGGTGGTGGATATATAAAAACACTGGTGTATTGCTTTTATTATATTCTAGCCGCAAAGCCCCCTCAGCGGACTTTTTGGTAGTCTGCGGAGGGGGATTTGGGGGGCCTTGGCCCCCCACCTGTGTTTGGTGGGCCTTGGGGCCACCCAAACACGGGGGCTCCCAGTAGCCCCTTCTAAATTTCCTGAAATCATTGATGTAGAAATGTAGTATTCCCCCCCCCATTCACTCCCCCATTACCCATCACCCCCCACCATTCACCCCCCATACCCCTCACCCCCCCCCCCATTCACTCACCATTTTCCCATCACCCAACCCCCTTTAACCCCTTTCCCACAACCCCACCATTCCTCAAAAAAACCCCTACCCCCAAAAACAAAAAAACCAACTCCCCACACCCCAAACCCCTTTTCCATCACCCCACCCTTCACTCACTCATTTTAAACCCCAATTTACCTCAAACAAGTTTTTCCCAATTCTCGCAACCCCCTTTTTTTTTACAATTCGCTAATAGGCTGCCCAAAAAAAAAAAAAAAAAAAAGTGATCGGATCACTCATAAGTGGGCTTTAAAAACCTTCCCCCGGTCGCCTGGTTCCCCCCAAAAAAGGCCATAGAGGTGATTGCGCCAGGGGGGCGGAACCCATACCACACACACACACCACCACACAACACAAACAGACGACAGACAGATGACACACTTTCGTTTTTTTTTATTTTAGATAGATATTATATTATATTAAAGGTTAGCAGATTTATTCAAAACACAGCAAAAAGCACCAAAAACAAATTTTTTTCATCCACCAAAGGAGAGGGTCTTTTATGGAAAATTTTTCCCACATATTTTTGTAATAAGATAGCGCGTGAATCTAAAAAAAAAAAAAAAACCTTTTTCAGAGATTTTTAAAGAAAAAATTTGCCTACCCGCGCGGAAACTATCAGAAGCTTCTCAGGAAGATTGAGAAAACGCCAAGTGGTTCAGGTGGGGAAGTGAATCCCAATGGCAGTTCTTTTCTGCTGGCCTTCGCACCCATGCTACAGCCCTCTTTGAATCAAACTATCTCTTGCAGAAGTTAAATTTTGGGTGGCAGCCCAGGGAGTGGAAGTTTTGGATTCAACAATTTTTGAAATGTTACCATCACCTTCACCCCCAATTATGATATCACCTTCTGACCACAACATTTTTCCCCCTATAGATGCAGCAACGCCCTTAACCCTTTTTTGTGTATACCCCCTCTCAATCCCTCTTTTTAGCTACTCAATCTGTATCATCACCTCAATCCTTGTCTTCTTCCACATCATCTGATAAATCACACTCCTCACCTTTAACATCTCCCTACACATCACTGGCTGGATTTTTTAATGTTCCTAATCCAAGAAAATCCTAAAGAGTTTGAAGGACTGGAAAATAGTTTAATAAAATCACTTGATGCTGTACAGACAGTCGTAAAACAAGGAAATTAACTAAAGAAAGAAGAATACAAAAATGACCACGAATTTCTTTTAGTAACCTCTGTGAGAGGCATGATGAGGGGAATCCCAAGTACACATGATTACTTATAAGTAGAATTTAATGCAAAACTATTACAACAAATTGCAGAAACTTACAACATGTACAAAAATTATCAGGGTGCACAGTAGGAATACAAAAAATATGTTTATTACTAGCCGCAAAGCCGCCCCCCGGGCGGACTTTTTGGCTAGCTCCTGCGGAGGGCTATTGGTGGGCGGGCCTTCGGCCCACCAAACACAGACTCTCCAGTCACCACACACCCATTCACTCACCCACCATTCACTCACCCATTACCCATCACCCCCCACCTATTCCCTCACCCCTCACCCATCACCCCCAACCCATCACCCCCCACCCATTCACTCACCCATCACCCCACACCCATCTAACTTTCCTGAAATCATGGCCTTTAATCTGAGAAAGTATTACTGCAAAGCAGCAGGATAGACAATGTTCTTGGTCTTTTTGTTGGGTGTGAGGATAAAGAGCTTGCTGCCATCTCCCACTCTTGAGCATCCAACATAGAGCTGACCATGGGAGAAGCAAGGTTGAAGTAGGTGAAGTCAAACATATTTTCATGTTTGGGCCTTGTGACTTGTTGATTGACATGGCAAAGCTGACTTTCACTGGAAACTGAAGTCTCTTGAAATCAAATGGCATGTCTGATGGGAGGTTTGGGGAATCTTGGGAATGAACAATTTCCCTTCCCTTTCCTTGTCCATTTGAGATCATGGCCTCCAACTGATGGGAAGCATCTTTTTAAACAATTAAATCTTGTTCCATTGCAGAGCTTTGGAGGATCCAGATTTCTCATCACATGATTGGAACACCCTCTTTGAGAGAGAGTCTGGGGAGGATTCCTGGAGGTTCCAATGAGTTCATGAACTCAGTGGGATAATGCACAGCCTGATCTTCCTCTATTACAGTGTCAAGGGAGTAGTAGCTCCTGGCCTGTCCAGGAATCAGCTGCAGTAGGTCCCAATTGATTGTGTTGACAGTTTTCATTCCTTGGTGCCGGGATTGCCCTTTCACACAACCACTTTGGATCCTTGTAGTGATGAACCAAATTTCCAAAAACCCTTGATCTTGCAGTTCCTTCATGTCTTTGACCAAAGTTCCACAGCCATCAGGAAGAGCATTTCTCCATCAGCATCTCTTCTTATGATTCCATTTCCAAGCGCAAAAGCTGGGGCAGAAAATCTTCCAGCATTCATGTCTCCATGCAGTCTCACTCTCATGTTTGTTTTAAATGACAGCCTCTAAAACATGTTTCCAGAGGTAGGAATTCTTCAAACATGCATTCAGCTCATCAGCAGCAGTTCCCCTGGTCACAATTGGCAAGGTCTGCGGAAATCACCTGCAAGAAGTAGAGTTACTCCCCCCAAAGCTTATCATTTTTCATGATGTCTTGAAGAGTGTTGTCCAAAGCTGCAAATGCCCCCTTTGTGAGACATGGTGCATTCATCCCAGACAATCATTTTGGCACTTTTCCAAAAACTTTTGCAACATTGCTACCTCTCTTGATGTTGCAGATTGGATTCTCATTGTGGTTCGGGTTCAGTGGCAGTTTTGAATGTTGAATGAGCTGTCCTGCCTCCAGGAGAAGATTTTGCTGCAATCCAGATGATGCAACAGCCAAATGCAATCTTCTTCTGTAGTCAAATTTTTTTTGCAAGCAGCAGACTGATGAAAAATGTCTTGCCAGTACCACCTAGTGCATCCAAGAAGTAGATTCCTCCTTTTTGCTCTTCCACTGCTTGAAAAACTCTTTGAAAGCTGCTCTTTGATCTTGGGTCAGGGTGGCTCATCATTTTGGACAATCTGCTCCAGCTGTTCAGCAGAGTAGGTTGTTTCTCTCAGCATTTCTCTGTTCACCTGTCCTGCATTCTCTCTGTTTGTCTTTGGTAGCTTAAACTTGGTCAGGTCTTTTTGGCACAGGAAAAGAACCTTGTCTTCAATCTGACAGAGTGCCATGTTTGCAATTTCATCAGTCAGTTCAATCTCCACTTTTGGGTGGGCCTATCTCCTTTGATGCAGAAAATTTTCTGACAGCTCTCTCTGTGTTTTTCCCAAAGAGCAAGTGGATTTGACATTCCACAGGTAGCAAGCATGATGGCAAACAGATCCCCTCATTTTCTTGGGAACTTGTGTGCAGCTGCTTCCAGAAGTGTTTGACCCCAAATGACCCATCTTTTTCAGTGAGACCAAGTTGAACACATGCCTCTTAAAAATGACTCCAGAACAGTTCCATCCAGTGTTCTCAGATCTTGAAATGATGTTGGTCCTTTGACATGATGTAACAACAGTCTCAAGAAGAAACATTCTTGATTTCTTGGATGGACTGTGTAAACTCTGCCCAGAACATTGCTACATTTGATTCCATGTTCAGTAGGATGAGGTTCTCCTTGTTTCCTCCTGTGAAATTTGCCATTCTTGAAGGTGTAGTAGTTGTAGACATCTTGGTATTGAATATCCTTGCAAAATCATCTTCTCCACATAGCTGAAAGAATCCCATCAGGGTTGTTTTCTTTGGATTTTCAGCTGCTTTTTGGGGCTGTCTCAACTGTGTAGTAAACTCTTTGACCATTCCCCAAAGTAAAACACTGAGATGCTGGACAGATGGGCTCCGGTCATGAATTGAAAAGCTAAGAATTCTCCATGCTGCTTCATTGCTTGAGATGTACCTTCCTGTCTGGAAAAGAGTAACTTCATCATTTTTATTTTGTTGGTGTCCTTTGTTGATTCTGATCCTGGGCTTGCTGCTAAACTCCAAACACTGCCTGGTCACTTCCTTTGTTGATGTACTTGCAGAGATACTTGATGGAATTAAACACTGTTGCGAAACTCACATTGATGTGGGCTTTAAAGGGTTTTGCTCAAAAGTGGGCCAGTATGGAACCCATGTGTTGTCAATGATCTGCTGTTGATTTTTTTCTCAAGAAGAAAGGTGAATCCTCCATCCCCAGGACTGGTTCTCTTGTAAACAATGTACCCATCTGATTCCACTTGTGTTTCTTTCACAAATTGCTTAGGAAATTTCTTGGAACATTTGCCAGAATCCATGCATGGACTGTTTGGATTGTGGGGGCCACATGGACCTTGGATCATGTTCTTCTTGACTACTTCAAAAAGCTGTGGATCTTCTCTCTCATCTGGCAACTCTGCACTGATGAAGGAATCAATTTGGTTTGGATTGATCTTGTTTGTTAGCCATAACAAAGGTGAGCATGTGGCAACCTCTCTTCTGCCATTCAATGGTGAAACATGTGACAGCGAACAGATCCGAAAATGTGTCTTTTGCAGATAATGGTCATCATAGTGCCACTTTTAGTTTGAAAACTCTTGCCACAATGTCATGTGGGTCATTTTGCTGCCTGTCCGGCAAGAGGTTGTCGAAAATTTTTCTGGCCAGGTGGGATTGCATGTAAAGGTGATGAAGAGATCAGGTTTGCCGAACTTTCTGACATAGGTCAAAGCATTTTGAACCCTCTCATGCATGTATCTTGGTCCACCAGTGAAGGATGAAGGCAGAATCACAGGCTGTCCTGTATCTTCCGGGTTGCCTTCATTACGAATTTCATCTCTGAGGTGAATGTAGTCATCAACACGGAGTTTTTTCTGATTCAATCTGATGAACAGCAGTCTTTCAGTCTCAATCTTGGCATACATGTCAACCATGAACTGATTAAGTAGATTTTTGCATTTCACGAGTAGGTTGAAACTTGAAGCTCTGATCATCATTCGATGGGCATAGAAACCCTGGGCAAAATATCTTCTTTTTGGGTTTGAAGTCCTGTTGCTGGTTTCAGTTTGCCTCAGAAGGAAATGATAGCCATCAGTTCCCTCCCAGAAGATCAATGGGTACTGTAGGGCATCATAAGATCGGTGAGTCTCCTTGATTCGATTCAGTGGCTTTTCTGGGTCTTAGACATGGCGATGAAGAACAGTGTCACGGTTTCCATGTTCTTCACCACACAATAGAATGGCAACTTCATTAGTGGTGGGAGCATTGATTCTTCTTTCATGTTGCCCAGATGGAGTCTTGTCAGCTCTGATCACAAATTTTCAAATCTTCTGAGTCTGGATGTTGCATTGCTGTCTTGAACTCCTGGACATAAGGTTTTTCTCTGATGGAGTAGTTCTTGCAGGTAAAAAATGGTATTCTCTCTCAAGTGGCTAAACAGAGTTTGCCTGTGTTGGACTTGCTCATGCATGTTTTCAATGAAGTAAATCTGGAGATACTGCTTTTTCTGGTTTGGCATTAGTTCAAGAGCTCCCATCCTGTGATACACCTGACCCTTGATACGCAGAGTTGTCTTCCATCCTGGCAAAGTTTCATCCTGGACCCCAAAATGAAGTCATAGCAAAACATTGTTGTAAGCCCTACTCTGCTTGAGGAAGTCCTTGGATTCCCAGCAGTCCCCTCCTTCAGAATGAATAGAGTGGCTCAGGGGCACTGGAAGCTCATCCAACTTTACTTTGCCATTTCTGCAGCACATTCCAGGAGTTTCAGCCTTGAACTTCTTTGCTCCACAAAGACTGCATTCAAAAGTCATCTCTCCAATGGTGACTGATGGATGGGAGGTATACTCATGTTCTGAATCATATCTGAAGGCAGCTCCTTCCAGATCTGCATATGGCTCTCCTGGATCCCCACCATTCTTGCAGCATTGTATTCTTGCCTGGACTGGATCTGCTCTTCTGTCTCCTGAGCTCTGGATCTGGCATGAGCTGATGCATCTGAAACTTGTCTGGACTGGATCTGCTCTTCTGTTTTCCTGAGCTCTGGATCTGGCATGAGCTGATGCATCTGAATCTTGTCTGGACTGGATCTGCTGTTCTGTCTCCTGAGCTCTGGGTCTGGCATGAGCTGATGCATCTGAAACTTGTCTGGACTGGATCTGCTCTTTTGTCTCCTGAGCTCTGGATCTGGCATGAGCTGATGCATCTGAAACTTGTCTGGACTGGATTTTGGGTCTTCTGTCTCCTGAACTCTGGATCTGGCATGAGCTGATGCATCTGAACTTGTCTGGACTGGATCCCGCTGTTTTTGTCTCCTGAGCTCTGGATCTGGCATGAGCTGATGCATCTGAAACTTGTCTGGACTGGATCTGCTCTTCTGTCTCCTGACTCTGGATCTGGCATGAGCTGATGCATCTGAATCTTGTCTGGACTGGATCTGCTCTTCTGTCTCCTGAGCTTTTGGGTCTGGGATGAGCTGATGCATCTGAATCTTGTCTGGACTGGATCTGCTGTTCTGTCTCCTGAGCTCTGGTCTGGCATGACTGATGCATCTGAATCTTGTCTGGACTGGATCTGCTCTTCTGTCTCCTGAGCTCTGGATCTGGCATGAGCTGATGCATCTGAATCTTGTCTGGACTGGATCTTCTCTTCTGTCTCCTGAGCTCTGGATCTGGCATGAGCTGATGCATCTGAATCTTGTCTGGACTGGATCTACTGTTCTGTCTCCTGAGCTCTGGATCTGGCATGAGCTGATGCATCTGAAGCTTGTCTGGACTCGAGCTGCTCTTCTGTCTCCTGTGCTCTGGATCTTGTCATTCTTACAGCATTGGATTCTTGTCTGGACTCGAGCTGCTCTTCTGTCTCCTGTGCTCTGGATCTGGTCATTCTTACAACATTGGATTCTTGTGTGGACTGGATCTGCTCTTCCGTCTCTTGATCTCTGGATTTTGTCATTCTGGCTGCATTGGAATCTTGTCTGGCTTGAGTTTGTTGCACAGATTCATCTTGTCTTTTTGTTCTTTCCTGTGCTGCAGTGGAACTTCGTCTTCCTAGACGTGCACGCTTCTTGGGAGGCATACTGGCTGCAAAATACAATAATATTTTTAATTAAGCTGCTATCTTTGCTCCCTCCTGGAGCTGGATGATCTTACCTTAAGAATTAATTGAAATACACCCATTACCCATCACCACACACCTATTTTCATCACCCCCAACCCATTCATCACCCCCCCAGGTGGTGGGCCCTCGACCCACCACCTGTGTTTGGTGGGCCGAAGTTCCACCAAACACAGACTCTCCAGATAGCCCCTTCTAACTTTCCTGAAATCATGGATGTAGAAATGTATGTATTCCCCCCACCCATTCACTCACCCATTACCCATCACCCCCCACCCATTCACTCACCCATTACCCATCACCCCCCACCCATTCACTCACCCATTACCCATCACCACACACCCATTCACTCACCCATTACCCATCACCCCCCACCTATTCCCTCACCCATCACCCCCAACCCATCACCCCCCACCCATTCACTCACCCATCACCCCACACCCATTACCCATCACCCCGCCCATTCACTCACCCATTACCCATCACCCTACCATCAAGGTTTCCTCAATTCTCGCAACCCACAATGTTTTTCACAATTCTCGCTAATAGGATGCTAAAAAAAAAGAAGAAAAAAATGATCGGGTCATCTCATAGTGGGCTTAAAACCTTCCCTGGTCGACCTGGGTTTCCAAAATGTGCCATATGAGGTGATTGCGCCAAGGGGGGCGGAACCTATACCACACACACCCCACACACACACACAGACAGACAGAAAAGACATACAGACACACTTTCGCTTTTATTACTCTCCAGGAATACACCTATTCCTCACCCATTACCCTCACCCCCAACCCATCACCCCCCCCCATTCACTCACCCATCACCCCACACCCATTACCCATCACCCACCCATTCACTCACCCACTACCCTCACCCTACATCAAGGTTTCTTCTATTAGAGAGAACTGCAACTCCGAAATGCCAGTGGTTTGCTGGCAGTTTTAACTCACAATTTGGTGAAAAGTTGGTCAACTTGAAAGAAAAATATGGGCTTATTCCACTGCACTTAAAACACAAAAGTATAAATTTTTAAAAACGATTTTCTTCTATTGTAAAAGTTGATAGAAGCCTGATTCTGTAAAACATGTATTTAAAACCCAAAAAACCCAAATAGGTTATAGTTGAGGAGGCGAGGTAAATGTTACTCTTGATATTATACAGTCAATAACGTTGTTTAGAAGTTATCTATACCTAGGCAGTCATATGTTCCTGTTATTATTGTGTATCAATCAGATAGAAAGCCTGGGGTGCAATGAGTCGACGCGTGAAATAGCAATGTTTTGATTCAATCTCCCCGCCACAATCTCTCCCCCCACCACTCCCCGCCGCGTCGTGTCGCCTCCACAATTATAACCTACATTGTTCGCAGCAACAAGCCGATTTCGGCATTCTTTATTCTTCGTTTTTCCAAGGCAAATTTCTTATTGTATTTTGACAAGCGTTTGCCGACGCAGCGTACTGTCTTAGAAACAGTGTGAACATCGCCCAAATTTTACATGCCACAATATACATGTAAAAAATATATTAAGCTTTTCTACTCGAGGCGAGTATTTGCATTAAATTGCTATCTTAGAACGTTTTAAACGTAATGCATGTCATGCATACACTTACTAGAACAACAAAGAACGTTCTTTTTAGTATTCAAATGCGTGCATCAATATTTATCGCGAAATTGATTTATGAAAAATATTAGTCGCGGAGGGAAAACACAGTAGACCAAACCCTTTTAGTTAAAACTGCCAGCGCCACTGGCATTTCTCGAGTTTCAGTTCTCTCCAATTCTCGCAACCCCAATTTTTTTTCACAATTCTCGCTAATAGGCTGCTAAAAAAAAAAAAATAGATCGGAACATCTCGTAAGTGGGCTTAAAACCTTCCTCTGGTCAACCTGGTTCCAAAAATGTGCCATATGATGGGATTGGGCCACGGGGGGCGGAACCTATACCACACACACACACACACAGACAGACAGACAGACAGACAGACACACTTTCGCTTATATTACTCTCCAGGAATACACCTAGTCCCTCACCCATTACCCATCACCCCCCACCCATTCACTCACCCATCACCCCACACCCATTACCCATCACCCCACCCATTCACTCACTCATTACCCATCACCCTACATCAAGGTTTCCTCAATTCTCGCAACCCACAATTTTTTTTCACAATTCTCGCTAATAGGCTGCTAAAAAAAAAGAAGACAAAAGTGATCGGAACATCTCGTAAGTAGGCTTAAAACCTTCCCCTGGTCAACCTGGTTCCAAAAATGTGCCATAAGATGGGATTGGGCAACGGGGGGCGGAACCTATACCACACACACACACACACACACACACAGACAGACAGACAGACACACTTTCGCTTCTATTAAGCTGCTATCTTTGCTCCCTCCTGCAGCTGGATGATCTTACCTTAAGAATTCATTGAAATACACCCATTACCCATCACCACACACTCATTTTCATCACCCCCAACCCATTCATCACCCCCCCAGGTGGTGGGCCTTCGGCCCACCACCTGTGTTTGGTGGGCCGAAGTCCCACCAAACACGGACTCTCCAGATAGCCCCTTCTAACTTTCCTGAAATCATGGATGCAGAAATGTATGTATTCCCCCCACCCATTCACTCACCCATTATCCATCACCCCCCACCCATTCCCCCCCCATTACCCTCACCCCCCACCCATTCACTCACCCATTACCCATCACCACACACCCATTCACTCACCCATTACCCATCACCCCCCCCCCCCTATTCCCTCACCCATCACCCATCACCCCACCCATCACCCCCCACCCATTCACTCACCCATCACCCCACACCCATTACCCATTACCCCACCCATTCACTCACCCATTACCCATCACCCTACATCAAGGTTTCCTCAATTCTCGCAACCCACAATTTTTTTCACAATTCTCGCTAATAGGCTGCAAAAAATAAAAATTGATCGGAACATCTCGTAAGTGGGCTTAAAACCTTCCCCTGGTCAACCTGGTTCCAAAAATGTGCCATATGATGGGATTGGGCCACGGGGGGCGGAACCTATACCACACACACACACACACACACACACACACACACACACACACAGACAGACAGACAGACACACTTTCGCTTATATTAAGCTGCTATCTTTGCTCCCTCCTGGAGCTGGATGATCTTACCTTAAGAATTAATTGAAATACACCCATTACCCATCACCACACACCCATTTTCATCACCCCCAACCCTTTCATCACCCCCCCAGGTGGTGGGCCTACGCCCCACCAAACACGGACTCGCCAGATAGCTCCTTCTAACTTTCCTGAAATCATGGATGTAGAAATGTATGTATTCCCCCCACCCATTCACTCACCCATTACCCATCACCCCCCACCATTCACTCACCCTTACCCATCACCCCCCACCCATTCACTCACCCATTACCCATCACCAACACACCCCTTCACTCACCCATTTTCCCATCACCCCCCCCCCTATTCCCTCACCCATCACCCATCACCCCCAACCCCTCACCCCCCCCCATTCCCTCACCCGTCACCCCACACCCATTACCCATCACCCCACCAAAGACTACTCTATACTGGACTTGCTACTCGTGCCCCGCGCCAGCCCGCCCATGACCAGTGGAGGCCAGTTTTGCGATTCCTGCCATTTTTTAACATCACCCCTATTTCCCTTCGTAAGGTTTATCAGTATATATGATATACCGTTATCTTCGTAACTGTTTATTCTATAATATTATCAAATAAAAAACAGTAAAATACACTAAAGAAATGCCATTATGAGAGAGTAAAGAAATATGCATGACCTCAATATATTTTTAACTCTTCGCCATTTAATTTTTGCGAGAAAACATTTAGATACTAGCGATAGAAAGAAACGATTTTCATTAGCTTTCCATTGATATATTTCGTTTTCCTGATAAATGAATTACCACCATGCCTAAATTAGCGTTAACTAAAAAATAACATCATCAATCGTATCGGGAAATAAAAAAGTGTTCCATGAAAACAGTAGACTATGGCATATCAGTATAAATGATACACTGTTATCTTCGTGAATGTCTGTTCTATAATATTATCAAATAAAAATTGTAAAATACACTAAAGAAATTCCATTATGAGACTCTGAAGAAATATGCATGAACTTATATTCATTTAAATTCATCGCAATTTCATATTTTGCGTGAAGACTTTTTACATGCAACATATCAATAGAAGCGGAATTTAATTAGCTTTCCATTGCTATATTTCATTTTTCTGATAAATGAATTAGAACCATGCATAAATTAGCGTTAACTAAATAAATAACATCATCCATCGGGTAATTATCCCGATAGATGATGTAATTTTTTTAGTTAACGCTAAATTATGCATGGTTATGATTCATTTATCAGAAAACGAAATATAGCAATGGAAAGCTAATGAAAATCCGCTTTTTTCTATTGCTAGCATCTAAAATGTTTTCACGCAAAATAATAAATGGCGATGAGTCCAAGTGAATATTAAGTTTATGCATATTTCTTAACTCTCTCATAATGGCATTTCTTTATTGCATTTTACTGGTTTTTATTTGATAATATTATAGAACAAACATTTACGAAGATAACGGTATATCATATATACTGATAAACCATAGGAAGGGAAAAGGGAGTGATGTTCGAAAATGGCAAGAATCGCAAAACTGGCCTCCACTGGAAACTGCCCAAAATGAGTAGCAAGTCCAGTATAGAGTAGTCTTTGACCCCACCCATTCACTCACCCATTACCCATCACCCTACATCAAGGTTTCCTCAATTCTCGCAATCCACAATTTTTTTCACAATTCTCGGTAATAGGCTGCTAAAAAAAAAAAGAAAAAAAAATGTGATCGGATCATCTCATAAGTGGGCTTAAAACCTTCCCCTGGTCGACCTGGTTCCAAAAATGTGCCATATGAGGTGATTGCGCCAAGGGGGGCGGAACCTATACCACACACACACACACACACACAGACAGACAGACAGACAGACAGACAGACACACTTTCGCTTATATTATTATAGATTAAAACATATTTATTAAATGTATATTTACCCAACAATTTAGATATTTTCATTACCCACTGTGGGATAGTGGTAATGGGATAGTGGTAATTAATCATACAAAACTCTCAACCAAACTCTAAAAAAAATAGTGTAATTTAGACAATGGCTGTGGATATATCTTAGCGCTTCGCGTCCAGGTGGAACGCCAACGTGAGTTGCGACAGGGGATGCTTGCAGTCTTTTAAGGAAGGCGTTTGACTCAGTACATCGTGAGTCACTATGCAAGTCACTACAACAAGCCTTTTATTTATATTCTAATAAACAGACATTCTGAGAACAACAGTTATCATGTCACGCGGGTCATGTCACGCGCCCTCCTGCGCATATATGCAGGAGGGCGCGTGACATGACCCGCGTGACATGATAACTGTTCTCAGAATGTCTGTTTATTAGAATCTAAATAAAAGGCTTGCTAAATAATATAAAATTCGTGAATTCCCTTCCTTGTATCCCGCTTAGCCGCAGAAAATCCCATAGTGACAGTTATCATGTCATAGTAATAGTTATCATCAGTGCATAGTAACAGTTATCATGTCACGCGGGTCATATCACGCGCCCTCCTGCATATATGCAGGAGGGCGCGTGACATGACCCGCGTGACATGATAACTGTTGTTCTCAGAATGTCTCAGAATATGCCGCCAATGATTGATGATTGATTGCTGTGGATGTGAGGTGGGTGTTACCTTCTCATGGCTTTAGTGGTGCAGAGCCATTCTCTCCTGCCATGGGACTTGACCATTGTTCATGAAATAGTTTTTCAAATTGTCACGCACTTTTTTGGCATCATTTGCATTACGCCCATCTAAGCCCTGCATGCCCTCAAATCCACGAGGTGCATCCTCCCACACTCCTGGAATTAGTAGGCTCCTATCAATGTGTTCCCTCTGCAGCAGGTCTGGAGTCACATATGCTTTACATTTACTCCTCAGGTAATTATGAAGAACCACTGATGAATATTTTTTTTTTTTTTTTACATAGTCTGGGTTGGAGTTGATTGGTGACTGAAATACTCTGAATCTAGCAGCCAATATTCCGAAAGCATTTTCAGCGACTCCTTGCACGAGACAACCTGTAGTTGAATATTCTTTGATGAGGTGTGACATTCTTTCCTGGGTATGGTTTCATTAGGTAGGTTTTCAGCGGGAAAGCATCATCTCCAGCAATTACATAAGGAGATTGCATATCTGAATATGGCAATAATGCATCTCCAGGCACCTGAAGCCTTTTTCCTTCCAAGTACTTTCTGAGGTTAGACATATCCCATACACCTGCATCACTAGCTCTACCTTGGGCTCCAACATCAACATACAAAAACTTGTAATTGGCATCAACCAAGGCTAGCATGATGATGCTGTGATGGGTTTTATAGTCATAATAATCCGACCCCGAATTTGCAGGTTTTCGAAGAAGAAAACGCTTGCCATCCATGGCTCCTAAACACATTGGAAAATTCCACATACTGCTGAAACTACTT
>JACEEZ010020874.1:247703-267602 GCA_016584305.1 Chionoecetes opilio
TGATTGAAGGAAGTGTAGTGTGTTATATGAGAGAGAGAGAGAGAGAGAGAGAGAGAGAGAGAGAGAGAGAGAGAGAGAGAGAGAGAGAGAGAGAGAGAGAGAGAGAGAGAGAGAGAGAGAGCGAGCGAGCGAGAGAGAGAGAGAGAGAGAGAGAGAGAGAGAGAGAGAGAGAGAGAGAGAGAGAGAGAGAGAGAGAGAGAGAGAGAGAGAGAGATAGAGATAGAGATAGAGATAGAGATAGAGAGAGAGAGAGAGAGAGAGAGAGAGAGAGAGAGAGAACATAGGGCCAATGAATGGCGGTACCCTCTTAATACAGAGTTCCTACTGGGTGACTCCCAACTCAAGCTCAAACTCAGGAGTGGGCGGAGCCAAGCAGCTGGAGCTCGCTTGGACAATAAGCAGTTTTACGCGTATAATCTGTAAATAAAAATATATTAGACATACATTAACTCATATTTGTTTCTCAGATAGTGAATAGTTCCTGCATAAATGAGTTAAGAGACGAAATATAACATTCTGTGCCAAATTTCTTCCTTTGCGCCTGTAGCCTCCTTGTCCCCATTCGTGGAGTAAACATTCTACAAGCCAATATGCACTCTAGACCTTGCCCCCATTCGTGGAGTAAACATTTTACAAGCCTATATGACAGATTCACCAATCTATTTGGTACCAAAGAATGAATTCGGCTGAAATAGGTGTCCAAGCTCGCTTCGCTCGCTTGAACAGTTAACACTAAACACCTAAGGACCTACAGGTGTGAGGCTCTCTCTCTCTCTCTCTCTCTCTCTCTCTACCCGCCAGAGTGGCGCGGTTGGTAGAGTTACTGGCTAGAGTTTGCAGAGTCCCTGCGCATTCGGTCAGCGGTTCGAGTCCACCAAGTTCGTCCTGGCGTGGTGGCGCTTTGTATAGTCAATAACCTTGTAGCTGGTACTTGCAAAGTGTCTAGATAGGATCAAAGTATCTTATCTTCTCTCTCTCTCTCTCTCTCTCTCTCTCTCTCTCTCTCTCTCTCTCTCTCTCTCTCTCTCTCTCTCTCTCTCTCTCGCTATATATATATATATATATATATATATATATATATATATATATATATATATATATATATATCGCCTCGCTGCTCAACGAACGATGGCGTAAAATTCAGATTTCAAGATTTTACCCCCTGAGCGCCGTGACGAAGCAGCAGTGTGATGGGGTCCATACCATGAGTGGCAAGGAGATCACGCCAGTCTTTGGCAACGCGGTAGTGGCCCGGCAGTCTAATAACACTGTCCACCCCACTCTCAACGCCCGTTCCAGCTAATCACCGCCAATCACCAGTAATTATCACTCATCTCCGAAGATACTTTAGAGACAAGCATCGGTAAAGGGTTGTCGCCACGCGCTGAGGGTGTTCTGTTCAGCCTCTCATAAGTGATATTTCGAGGTCGTCAAGAATTATTCACGTGCAGCAATTATAATTATCGTTCACCTCTTGTTGGGTTTGCCTTGATCGCGTCGTGGAATTATGCATTAGCAGACACAAGGAGCCTTTCATGTCATTCACATCATCCTTTAGGCGGCGTAATGACTTTAGATACAGAGAATGTATTGACGTCTGACTCGTATTACTTGTGCTGGGGATCAAAAGGATATTTAGATTTTGTGCAATAATTAAAAAATGAAAGACAATCACTGAACCCGAGGATCTGAAACCCATCTCGTTAGAATACATGCTTACTCTCTGTCAGTCTGCCTCTTTCTATCTAATAGTTTTAATAATATCTTATCTAATAGCAGTTGTAAAGAGTCTTGATGCTTCACTTTTGAAGAAATAAATTCGTAGGTAGATTGAGAAATAAGAACATAAGAACATAAGAAAATAAGGAAGCTACAAGAGGCCGCGAGGCCTACGCGTGGTAGTTCCTGTAGTCACTTGGCTCACACACACGCACACACACACACACTGAGGACCACACCAGGTGGCAGACAATACAAAATACACAAAGTAACAACATGAGTCCTCAACAAGCTACAGAGATCAAGACTATGTATGTATGTACACATAGGCGTGGCGTGATAAAATATTTAGGTACGTCTTAACACCTAAGTAACGCATGGCATCCTCCTCCTCCTCCCCCGGCGGCCTCTCTATCTGACCAGGCCGTTGTACAGATCCACATTGTCCGGCTCCTCCTCAAACACCTGGATCACCTTGCCGATGCCCTTGGTGGAACCCTGGCGGAAGAGGAGCCGGGAGCCGTTCTGCACCAGCTCGGGTTGGCGGAGGAAGCGGAAGATGACGGAGCCCCTGTCGTTGGTGTGCAGGCCGCGGGAGCCCAGGATGCCCTCCACCACCGCCGTCTGCCGGCGGTGGTGGTGTGAAGATGGAAATACATGGAAATACATGTGTGTGTGTGTGTGTGTGTGTGTGTGTGTGTGTGTATGTGTTTGCGTTGTGTGTGTGTTTGTGTGTGTATGTGTATGTGTGTGTATGTGTGTGTGTGTGTGTGTGTGTGTGTGTGTGTGTGTGTGTGTGTGTGTGTGTGTGTGTGTGTGTGTGTGTGTGTGTGTGTGTGTGTATGCGTGTGTGTGTGGGAGGGTGCGGCGCGCAGGCAGTGTGGCATCTTTCCCACACTCATTAATGGCAAATACTTCAATATAAATTAATGTATATAATCGAAGTGCCATTCCTTGTTTTCGTAAAAAATATCGTTTGGTATTAACAATTTGATGACATAATTGGGTTTGAAATACCAATATAATCAGAAGCAGGTATTGAAGTAGAAGTGTCATCGAGTTTTTATTAAGTAAATATTTATGGAGGTTCAGGGTCCATTTTCGGAGGGTAATTACAAAAGATATAAGATACTTTGATCCTATCTAGACACTTTGAAAGTACCAACGACAAGGTTATTGATTATACAAAGTGCCACCACGCCAGGATGAACCTGGTGGGAACCTAGTGGGATCGAACGCAGGGACTCTGCACGCGAGCCCACACCTCTACCAACCGAGCCACCCTGACGGGTAGGATAATTACAAAAAGGAAAACACATACCAACAATACAAATTAATCTCGTTTCTACGAGGCCATACAAATACCCCCCGAAAAAGAAAAAAATTTAATCGCATGTCACAGTAAGAAAAATTAGTTCACTCAATTGTTCATGACAAAAAACGCAAATAGAAACACATCCCACGCACAGAAAAGGAAACAAAAACGAAAAAAACAAAACAAGCGAAAGCGAACCGATTCATGTTTCGACGAACCAGAGAATAATTGCAACACAACACTTCCGCGGATCATCCACAGCAAACAAAGGGACGCCGCAAAACACGCTTAAATCTGCCACACTAAACACCGTCCTTACCTCCTTTTTCCTCTACTACTATTTTTTTTCTCTCTCTCTCTCTCTCTCTCTCTCTCTCTCCTCTCTCTCTCTCTCCTCTCTCTTCTCTCCTCTCTCTCTCTCTCTCTCTCTCTCTCTCTCTCTCTCTCTCTCTCTCTCTCTCTCTCTCTCTCTCTCTCTCTCTCTCTCTCTCTCTCTCTCTCTCTCTCTCTCTCTCTCTCTCTCTCTCTCTCTCTCTCTCTCTCTCTCTCTCTCCTCTCTATATATATATATATATATATATATATTTATATATATATATATATATATATATATATATATATATATAATATATATATATATATATATATTTATATATATATTATATATATATATATATATATATATATATATATTATATATATTATATATATATATATATATATATATATATATATATATATATATTATATATATATATATATATATATATATATATATATATATATATATATATATATATATATATATATATATATATATATATATATATATATATATAATACTACGTATCTCAACCCGTCTGTCTTGGTCTGCCACTCCATCAAGAAGGACTGGGGTTGGGCGGGGACGCAAGAAAGGAGAGGTCGTCCATACAAGATTTGTGCTGGGGAGCGACCGGTGTAGTTCGGAGCATTGCGGAGCTCCAGGAGTCCACGGTCAAAGTCCTCGCAGTCGATATTGCCTGATGGAGCCACCTTCAGGATTAGGTGTTTGACGGACTTGACTGCTGTCTCAGCGTGGCCGTTGGACTCCGGGTAATGCGGTGAAGACACCATATGCCTGACTCCCCAGCGGTCGAGGAACGCTGCGAAGTCCCGATTCGTGAATTGGGGTCCTCCGTCAGTCCTGAGACGCACAGGGACGCCCACGTCACGAAAGTAGTACCGGAACTGGCGGATGGTAGCGGCAGACGTTGTGTCGCTGCCACAAGGCACCACAGCGGGGCAACCAGAGAGACGGTCAGCTATAACTAGGAATGACTTCCCAGCAACAGTGAAGAAGTCGGCTGACACTGACTCATAAGGTTTGGTGTGGTCGTCGTCGGACAACAGGGGCTCCTGCTGCTGGCTTGGCCGCATCACTTGGCATGGCCCACATGTTTGGACAGTGTTGGCGATGTCAGAGTTGATGCCGGGCCAGTATACAGCTTGCCTCGCACGTCTCTTGGTGGCCTCTACTCCTCGATGGCTTTCGTGGAGGCGGGCCAAGACGTCGCGGCGTAGAGCAGCTGGAATAACAACACGTGCTCCATAGAGAACCAGATCCCCATCGCAGTATAGGTCCTCACGTAGTTTCCAGTAAGGGGGCAGAGTATCGTGAAGACTGTAACGGTTCAGAGGAAAACCGTTCTTCACACAGTCTAGCAGCCTGACGTAGGAAGGGTCGTTGCGAGCTGCAGTTTGTAGGGCCTCCAGTGCCATGTCACCGGTAGGTGAAGATTCCGAACGGTGTTGGCTGGCGAGGGACTGAATGGCCTGCAGAGTAACGACAGTGTTGATAGAAGCACAAATCTCGGTGCTCAACATTTCATCCTCGGGGGCGGGGTGGCCGACGGGTGCGCGGGACAAAGCGTCAGGAATGCAGAGGTGCTTACCCGCGCGCCACACTGCTGTGAAAAGGTAAGCTGAGAGTTTCTCCTTTAAGCGCTGAAGGCGAGGATTCTCAACTGCATCCAGCGAGTAGTGGTTGAGAATTGGCACCAACGGGTGATGGTCGGTGACTACCTCGAAATGCTGCAGGCCGATGAGGTAGAATCTGCACTTCGATGTCGCCCATGCTACGGCCAGAAGCTCAAGCTCGATGGTAGCGTAGCGTGTTTCTGCTTTCGTCAGGAACCTGGAACCTCACTGAACCAGTCGGAACACTGCTCCGCCGTGGTCTTGCAGCAAAGCATAGCCAAGACCATACAAGCGAGAGGCGTCTGTCTGCAAAACAGTGGGCAAGGCAGGATCAAACGTGGCGAGGACCGGTGGGCTCGACAGGGCTTCCTTCACACGTCGGAAAGCCTCCTCATGGTCGGGGGTCCAAAGAAAGGTCCTCTTGGGGCTCATCAGCAGGCGAAGTGGCTGTGCAGCTGCAGAGATATCCGGAGAAAACTCCGCCAACTGATTCACAAGACCCATGAAAGAGCGGAGGTCAGTGAGGTTGGCAGGAGTGGGAAAGTCCATGATGGCACGGATCTTTTCTGGGTCGGCTGCTATGCCATCCCTGGAGAGGTTGTAACCACAGAAGGATACAGCAGGTTCGGCGAGAACAAACTTGTCCGCGTTGAGGGTGATTCCGTACTTACGACATCTTGGCAATACTTCGTGGACGCGGAGTAAGTGTGCGGAGTAGTCCTCGTCGTATAGAAGGATGTCGTCGACAACCTTCACACAGTTCATCACACCTTGGAGTGCCAAGTCACCTCGGAGGCAGAAAGCGTCTGCAGTAGCCGCAAAACCCATTGGGCCGCGGCGGTACCTGAAGCGGCCGTAAGGCGTGATGAATGTCGTCAATGGCTGGTCTTCCTCAGCGAGCTCAATTGGCCAGTAGCCACACAGCGCGTCTACCTTAGACTAAAAGCGTGCCTTCGGGTCCACACTACGGATCGCTGCGAAGGGCGTGGGTGAGGGATGCGCTGGACGTGACACCTGTTTGTTCAGTTTAGACAGGTCGGTGGTGATCCGGAAACCACCATTGGGCTTGGCAACGGCTACGAGAGGATGGCACCATGGGGATGGATCGTCGCCGGCAGGAACAATGATACCCTGGGCCACCATAGACTCCAAATCTTGCTCCACCGCCTCGCGGTAAGCAAGGGGGATCAGACGGGTTGTGTGGATCGCGAAGGGTATGGCGTCTTCCTTCAAGTGGATCCTCATGGGTGGGCCTGTCATCGGCTTGAGTGGCCTGGCCCGTAGCGTCTCCTTCGTCACCAAGACATCGCTAAATTCCTTCAGGAAGTATCCAGGAGCCTCTAAAGGGGATGTGTTGCCGGTGAGAGGGAACGATGATGGCGCGGAAGCGGGTGGAGCGGCTGGGCCAGGGCCGGGCTGAGGGGTGGCACCAAGCGTGTAGCCACTCTCGTCATTGCTCGCGTCGCGCATCCTGTTGGCGTACCTCACCTCAAGGATCGGTTTAAGGAACTCCGGTGAGATGATTGACAGCTCCTTCAGATGTTCATACGAGATCAGAGGAGTTGGTACGCCATCGTGCACGTCAATCCACGCCGAGCACGACCTGTTGCTGCAAGTGATGGTGGCCTGGAATGAACCCTTGGCGGGAGCCATCTCCGAACCGTCAGCTGTGAACCGCTTGGCCTTGGGTGGCGGTTCGAGGTCATGCTTGGAAAAACCCAGGTGGCGTAGGTGTTCTAGTCTAGGCCATTAACGGTAACGTACGCGCCAGTGTCGGGGAGCATCTGCAGACGTGCTGACACATTGCCGTGGGTGACGGTGATGCTGATGGGCTGAAGACGCTTGGTACTGGACCGGGGAGTCGAGCCCACGCGTCTGACGTGGCTCGGACGCTGTTGAGGGTCTTGCGGCTGACTGCCAGGGGAGTAGGGACGAAAAACACTGGTGCCGTGGCGTTGTTTGCGTCGTCGTTGCTGACCCTTGGGTTTCATCGGGGAGCAACACTTGTCATAGTGACCGATGCGGCCCCACAAACGACACTGGGTGCTTTTAGCAGGGCACCGTACTGTGTGTGTCCAATGTCCCGTACGTCCACAGCAGCTGCACACTGACTCGGCAGCTGGGCACGAGTGCGGAGCGTGCTGCCCTCCGCAGCTGTTGCACGGTGTGCTGGGCGGAGGTGTAACAGCACGGGAACCAGTCTTCGCCTTATGAGCTGCCGTCTTCACCTTGTACTGCGACATGGACCTCACAGCAGTAGGGGGGGCGGCTCGCAGGGCTGACGTAGTGTTTCGGGCGGCCTCATAGGCCCGACATTCCGTCACTACATCCTGCAGAGTGCATGAGGCGTCAAGGGAGATGAGGCGTTGGACAAGTTCTTGTCTCGAACGCCCATCAAGATCAAGATCACCTGCTTGAGCTGGGTTTCCTCGCACTTCTTGTGATTGCCCTTACAGATGTCAACTTCTTCAGATGCCCGCTTCAGGCGAACATAGAAGGCAGCGAACGATTCGCCTTCCATCTGTCTTGAGCTGAAGAGTTCCCGCCTACGAAGTGCCTCGTTCCTCTGGGCCTTGAAGTGCTCCTGCAGGACACTAAGTACGTCTTCTACAGGAGACATGGAGTCTGGGGGCACTTGTAGTGTGTGCTCCAGTACTCGCTGCGTTTCGAGGGACAAACACATACGTAGCTGTATGAGCTGTTTCTCCTGTGACAAGCTCGGGAGATCCACCATCGTGGCGTAATCTGTCCATCTCCGCCTCCATTCTCTGAAGATCTGGTAAGAGACGTCAAGGTGGATTACTGGGGGTGGTTGAACAGAAGCCTTGGGTGGAGCGGGTGTGGGAGCGCGGCTGTTATGTGTTGGGGCCGTGGCTCCTTGTGTGGGCGGCGTCACCGGTGTGGAAGACGCCATAGGTGAGGCAGCATGAGGTAACAGGGTCGTGATGAGCATCTGAAAACGAGTCGACTCCTCCTCACGTCGCCGTTTGTCTTCCTCTCGCCGTTGTCTCTCATCTTCACGTCGTTGCGCTTCCATCCATTGCATGAGATCAGAAAGGTCCATGGTAGAGGTGGTGGGGGAACGCTCCTGACGTGAGGCAGGCGGGATTGAAGTGACAGCCGCGCCAGCGGGTGAAAGTGAGAGTGGATCTGCGTCATTCTCGTCTGGCACGGGGGAAAGTATCGGTGACATTTGGGTCAGCTTCGTTTTCTTCCTCGTTCCGGTCATGGTGAATATATGGTGAATACTGTGTACTGACGTACACAGTATTTTCTAAGTACTAATCCAACGCTTCAACAGCTCGAATCGAATGTACATGAAAAATACAGCGACACGAGTCACGAATGTCCAGAACTTGTGCGTGTGTGTCGGTGTGGTTATATACGGTGTGCGAGTGGCGGTGGTGGCGGCAGCTGGGTCACTCTGCGTTTCAGGACCGACAGTGCGCCGGTGGCTACTGAGACGAGAGGGTCAGTCGCTCGGCGCTTCGTAAGACCGGGAGGCCGACAGGGGGGGAATGACCAACTCAAAACGTAGCCACTCTGTACTGCACAATAACGTAACACACGACACTGCACACACACGACACTGTACACACACGAGTAGCACTGTAGCTCCTAGCACCGTGAATCCACAGGGAGCAGAAATTCCAGTGGTGCGAGCGAGGTATGGCGCGAAGCTGAGGCACACACAATGGCTGTCGGCTTTTGGTTTCCCAAAAAAAAATGTCCGTCACTGTTTCACTAGTGACTCACTGCGCCATGTTCGTGTGTATGTGATCAGTCTAAGTCCAGGGGGATCACAGAAACACAAGTTACTTTAAGTAGGTTCTATTCTATTGGTAGCAGTACAAATTACAGTCAGAACAATAGGGAACGCCTTTACAAGCCTCACGGCGGGTTTGTTGACGAGGCAACCGTGAAAGAAGGCCTGAGAATCGCCGTAAACGTCCCACCCTCTAGATCCCACCCCGCTCCGCTCCCCGTACAAGTTTACCTATCTAACATAATGTTTACAGTATAAAAATATACTGTTATCATCGGAAATGTTTGTTCTATAATATTATCAAATAAAAGTCGAAAAAACACACAAAAGAAATGCCATTATGAGACTTTCAAGAAATATGCATTAGTTTAACTCTTCGCCATTTAATATTCGCTCTACAACATTTACATGGAGAATATCAATAGCAGCGGAATTTAATTAGTTTTCCCATTGATATATTTCTTTTAGTCATAAATGAACTAGCAGCATGCATAAATTTGCGTTAACTTAATATTAAAATCATGAAATGGGGTTTAATTTCCTAACCTAATATATGTTTATCAGTATAAATGATATAATGTTATCTTCGAAATGTTTGTTCTATAATATTATCAAACACAAAACCGTAAAACATGAAAAAAAAATGCCATTATGAGACTTTGAAGAAATATCTTTAAACTTAAACTCTCGCCATTTAATATTGTGGCGCAAACTTTTTACATGGAGAATATCAATAGAAGCGGAATTGCATTAGCTTTCCATAGATATATTTTGTTTTCTGATAAATAAATTAAACCATACATAAATTAGCGTTAACTAAATAAATAACCATCAATCTGGAAAAAATACCCGATTTCATGATGTTATTTATTTAGGTAACGCTAATTTTATGCATGGTGATAATTAATTATCAGAAAAGATAATATATCATGGAAAGCTAATAAATTCCACTTCTATTGATATTCTCCATGTAAAAAGTTTTTCGCAAAATATTAAATGGCGAAGAGTTTAAGTTCATGCATATTTCTTGAAAGTCTCATAATGTCATTTTTTAAGTGTGTTTTACAGATTTTATTGGATAATATTATAGAACAAACATTTCCAAAGATAACAGTATATATTTTATACTGATAAACATATATTAGGTAGAAAATTACCCGATTTCATGATTTTTAAATATAGTTAACGCTAATTATGCATGCTGCAATTTCTTTTATGACTAAACGAAATATATCAATGGAAAGCTAATTAAATTCCCGCTTCTTTTGTATTCTCCATGTAAAAAGTTGCCGAGCAAAATATTAAATGGCAAAGAGTTTAAGTTAATGCATATTTCTTAAAAAGTCTCATAATGGCATTTTTTTGGTGTTTTACAACTTTATATTTGACAATATTATAGAACACACATTTCGAAGATAACAGTATATCTTTTATACTGATAAACATTATATTAGGTAGGTAAACTTGTACGGGGAGCGGAGGGGGTGGGATCTAGATGGTGTGACGTCATGGGCGATTCATCAGGCCTTCTCTCACGGTACCCTCGGTGTGACTGACTGCCCAGTGGCAAACCGCTAGGGGTTGCCAGATGGCGTGCTGCCGGCGCAAGGTTGCCAGGCTGCACCGCTAACTAAACTATCCCACACATACTTTGTCATTTGAGTCAAAGCATAAGGTAGAATGAACTACACACAGAGAGAGGTATAAGTTAGGGCCTCCTCTTCCCTCTTCCCTCCTCCTTGCCCATCATATCATCATCATCATCATCATCATCATTACATGCAAATTTCATAGTCATATATGTATAGTCAGGAGAACGAAAGAAAAAATAATGTTGCAAGTCCACATTTCGGTCAGGACACATTTACCGATGGAAATGAGGCCAGCAAATCTTAAAAGCATGACTCGTGTTTTCCCCCCGTAGTTCGTGGAAGCTCGATTGTCATAACGACACGACTACACGATATTTCCACGAACATTAATTTCGTGTCTCTAACCAGATTGAGGAAAAAAAATGATTTGGATGGTCCGTGTAGCTGGATTAGTTTCAAAAAAATGAAATGTGACATTATTTGATTCAAGACTTGTTTTTAAAGGTTTGCATAGCACACACACACACACACACACACAACACACACCACACACACACACACACACACACACACCACACACACACACACACACCACACACACACACACACCCACACACACACACACACACACACACACACACACACACACACACAAACACACACACACACACACACAAAACACACACACACACACACACACACACACACCACACACACACACAACACACATACATACATACACACACACACAACCCCACACACACCACACACACACACACACACACCACACACACACACACACACGTACACTTTGATCGGTTACAGCGGCGGAGTTACATCAGAGCTGCAATGGCAGCTTTTATGTGTGTTTTAAGCCATTCAGGATGACGGGAAGGTGACGAAAGAGCTGAATATTCCTGTGAAACTTCCGTCATTTCATTTGTGGGGAGGAAGTCGAATAGCCATTCTTCTTTAACGATTCTCCTCCATATGAAGTGGGTCGACTCGGTGAAAGGGTAGATAACATGGCCAATTGATCGGTTATTTAAGGGTTTTATTGTTTATCTTGAGGTGTAATATTTTGAGTACGTATGACAAATGCAAATATAATTCAGTAACGGCTTTGCGAGGCCCGAGATCCACACATCCATACCTTTAGTGAAATAAGGAAATTGAATTTCACGAGCAATCCCATTTATCGACTTTTCGTTTACCTCGCAGGCAGATTCTCTCTCTGTGTATAACAGTGGAAAGGGATGTACAAATATTTTATTTCTGAAGATTGCTAGATTCCCAGACCACAGAGAACGCCTGAAATAAAATTCAGATGCAGGAAGGGAAAGGCGGACGCGGGACGGTGTGCTATGGAACTGCTGTTTCATGTTGAGAGAAAAGAACATTAAACTAGTTGTAGATTTGTTTTGCCTCGAGACAACATATATATAGTTTCCCTTGGTAAGCTAAAGACATGTGGTACAACAGTAATAAAGATGCAAGGAAAACATTTTAAACATGAAGAATCAAGGCACGAGGTTTGTGGCGGTGATTACTCGTGACTGACTGATGTCAAAAAACCGTCATGTTGCCAGTGTGTGTCATCAGAGTCTTACAAAGGTGGAGTGTGTACGTGACGAGCCTGTGGAAATTATCCATCAAAAAACCTCTCATAACACTGGTCGACAAAAAAAAATCGAAGATATGGTTCTGGACTACATGAAGCTGATTATGGGTAAATCGACCCTGCTGAACTCGAATCTGATGTTCAATTAACTCTATCACGTCCATTTTTTGAGAACCAGACGCAATTCATAAAAAAAATTGGGTTTAAAATCAAGCAGAAATAAAATTTCACCAATGTTTTCATTTTAAACTCTAATCTTTTCTTTTCTCAAGCATTTTAGGGCAGGGGCAGTGTTTTTGATTTAGGTGGTTGTGCAGTGAGCAGGGGAGGGTGTGCGCGCTGCGTATTGGCGAGGGGTTAGCAGGCTGGGTAGTCCCATTTTTACCTACTGATCTTTACAGCTATTGACATATGTTTAAACTTTTTATTTTCTTTGCAGATATGATGTGTTTGATTTAGGGGAGTCATTAATTTAGTTGGTTCCCGTATATAGTACCTTGTACCGGGCTGTGATGGAGCGCCGTAACTGTGTGAATGCATCGGACAGTTTTTGTTACTTTATGGGGAAATTTTTTTACCCATGACAGTCTGAAAAACCTCTTACAAAGAATGTTAAAAGCAGCTTATCTGCATTACTTCAAGTGCCTTTAAAGGTGATCAAGATAAGAAGTGGGCCACTCACGTAGCATGCAACCCCTGTGTGAACCACTTGAATGAGTGGATGCGTGGCAAACGGCCATCGGGCCCATGGCATTCGGCATCCCAATGGTTTTGGCGTGAACAAAAGGATCACAGTACTGACTGCTACTTCTGCCTCACTAACATCAAAGGAATTCAGTAAAAATGCAAGCTAAAATCAGGTATCCTGACGTACCTTCTCCCATCAGGCTTTGTGCCACATGGTCCTGATTTTCCCAGTTCCAAATGTTCCAATTGAAAAGAGCTATAAGGGGAAATCAGATTCGAACGAGGAGGTAATCCCATGGATACAGACTTTCAAGAAATGGCAGACAACAAGAGCCCAAATTCATCAGTCAGGAAATGCTACATGACCTTGCTAGGACCTAGATTACCCAAGGAGAAAATGAAGTCCTTGGATCTCGTCTCAAAGGGAAGGAATTTGCTACAAGAAGGGGTTCTCATCACCACGTTTCGTCGTAGACATAAAGAACTTTCAAGCTTCTTCAAGACGGAACACAAGTTCTGTTACTGCTTTGATGTTTACACACTCAGGAGCAACTTTGTGAGTCTCACAATTATGATAAGAGTGAGTGGCGTCTGTTCATAGATTCAGGGAAAAAAAACGCTAAAGGCCGTTCTTCTGCATTAAGGAAAAAAAGCTTCCGAGTGTTCCAATTGCGCATGGCCATGAAAGAGTGAAACTTATGAAACTATTGAAGACTTTGTTATCTGCTGTTAAATATGAAGAACATCAGTGGAATCTGTGTGGGACCTGAAGGGAATCTCCTTGCTTCTAGGACTCCAGTTAGGTTACAAATAAGCACATGTTTTTTTGTTTGTGGAACTTAGAGCGGACAGCAAAAATTACAGACAAAAGGAAATGGCCAGCACGACCGAAAGACTCACCTGGCAGGTTCATCGTATGTACAAACCTCTTGTTGACAGTGAAAAGGTGTACTTACCTCCATTGCATCTGAAATTGGGTTAATGAAAAAAATTTGTGAAGGCCATGGATCAAAATGGTGCTGGCTTTCAGTATTTTTTAGCAAAGTTTGAACGCACTGTATCTGAAGCCAAAGAAAAGGCAGGTGTTTTTAATGGCCCTCAAATTCGTCAACTACTCAATGATGATGATTTTGTAAAGAGCCTAACTGCCCTGGAAAAAGCGCTTGACGAGCTTTTTGGTGTTATAAAAAAACTACCTAGGTAATGTTCGAGCATCGAATTATGAGGAACTTGTAAATGACATGTTGAAGATTATCATGGTTTGGGGGCCGGGGATGTCATAAAAACCCATTTTTCCATTCACATTTTTGATTTTTTCCCCAAGAATCTTGGCGCTGTCAGTGATAGCAGGGGGAACGTTTTAACCGGGGCATTGCCACCATGGAAACCCGATACCAGGAGATTCAGTCCAAATGATAGGGATTTTGTGGACGTCAACGTAAAAGTAACATAATTTAAGTATTTTTTTTGCCGATTGAAATTAGGTCCTAATAAACGCAGGCACCACCAAAATTTAATCGAGTAATATTTTTAACTTTGGGGGGATTTTTTCGTTTAAATTATAAAATTTATATACGTATATAATTTAATACTATTAAAAAATTAAAAATCCGATTTTTAAAAAAAATTACTGCTAGAAAAAAAAAAAAAAAAAGCAATGCCTTTTTTGAAATCAGCAGAAAATGTTTTCCCAAACCCACACACAATGCTCAGAACCATTCTGGTGTCGACCAGTGAATTATAAAAGTAATGGAATAGAATACATATACTACTTGAAGCTTCGATCGAAACCAATAACATGTATTTTAAAATTAAAATAAAAATTCAAATAGGTGTTTTTGCCCATATAATCACATAAGTTTATATTAACAATTGAATTGCTTGGCTGGACCCACAAAAATGAAAAAACATTTTGGCAGGCCCCAAAAGTGAATATTAAAATAAATTGCTCTACAATAAAAAAAAATTGAAAAAAAAAAAAAAAAAAAAAAAACAAGATAAATGAAAAATGAAATATTTTTTTTAATATAAAATAAAATGTTCTTTAGTTGCATAACCCCTCATCGCGCCCCAGGTGCCTCACATAGACAAACCCAGGATAACCAAACCCCACACATACAACACCAACATAACCAAACCCAACAAAACCAACACCAATATAACCAAACACCACACAAACCAACACACACAAAACCCAAACCACAAATAACCAAAAACACAAAACCCAAACCACCAAAACCCAAAAACCCACAAACCAACCCACACATAACCAAACACCACACATAACCAACCCCAAAAATAACAAACCCACACATAACAAACACCAACATAACAAAACCATTGACCAAACCCTATTTAAATGCCTTTCCCTCAAACTAAAAACATCTCATGTGATCAAATACCACAAATGTAATACCAAATCCACATGCCCAAAAACACCACACATACCAAACATATATGCAAAACATAAAATTTGTCACGCCTACCCCAAAACTTGTTGCATAAATATTTTATTCTAGTAACATATGCGACTATTGCTTTAAAATAAAATTTAATTAATGTTTATTTGTATTGATTTTAAATGTTTTTTTTATAAAAAAGTTTTTAATGTTGTAGAAGTTCTTTTTTCAATACATCTTAGTAATACAAATCTCTTCGAGCTTCTGGGTTTTGGGGAAAAGGCGGGCTGAGTCTGCATCTATTCCAGTGTTTATGTTGTGTATATAAAAAAGATGTTATTAAATAAGATCGGCCTGTGAAGCTGTCATTTTAAAAATTTAAAACCCCTCAAGTTTATAAACATCAGGAATCTTGAGAATATTATGGGTTTTTAAAAATTTTGGATTGGGGGTGCTCTGTTTACGCGTGCCTATTGTGTGAAAAAATTTTTTTTTTGTGTAACACAAAGGTTTAATTGAATTTATTACCCATTCCCCAGACAAGATTACGTCTGTAAATAGGGTAAAACAAGGCATGTATAGGAGCTAGGTGTGGGTAGTTAAAAAGGATTTGTGTATTTTCCCAAGTGTTTTCCCGTTTATTTTATGTGATTCAAATTAACTTTCCACTTTATTTGGCATCAATATTTATATTAGTATTTTAATGAGTTACTTTTGATATTTGTCATTAAAAATTTTTTATTTCATAACTTTAATTTCTTTTTTCCCTGCGAATATTGGTATTTAGTTTTACACGTGAAGAGAAATTTACTCACGAAGCCGGGTTGAAACATTTTTAATCAGTTTTTAGTGTTTTTACTATATAGTCAAGTAGGTACAAAAAGAGTTAATTGGTTTATTGCGAAGGGGGAAATTTAGTATCCGTGAGAATTAATGATGTGTTAATAAAAAGAAAGAATAGTAATGGACCAAGTGTTGGGCCCTTTTGGACTCCCGTTAATATTGCAGATTGTTTAATTTACATTATAAATTTTACTTTTTATTGTTTTTTTTACATGAGTAACTTTTATCCATTCTTAGTTTGCCCCTTATACCATAATGATTATTTTTTTAAGCAATATTTCTGGTTTTAAGTATCGAATGTTTTTTTTTAGTCAAAAAATATATTACAACAACTTTTCCTTGCCAAGATTTTGAAAAATTTGGATAAATTAATTTAGTTATAGCATTTTTGGGGGTAGATTGTTTGAAGCCAAACTGGCGTCAGTTATTATGTTTTTTAGTATTAAAAATTAAATTTAACCTGTTAACATAGCCCTTTCGTAAATTTAGATGAGGGAAAGTATTGAAATAGGGCTATAATTGGGATATCTCTGCCTTACCCCCCTTTATGGATGGGTATGGTATTGGCCGTTTTATATCGGGGGAAAAGTCCCTTTTTGGGGGTTTTTTTTTACATTATTAGACAAAAAGGGGCTACGACTAAAAACTGCTTTCTTAATTACTTGCACATGGATATTATAAAAAACCGGGTGGAAGAATTTTTTCATGATTTTTTTATTTTAGTTACCTCTTCTGGGGTGGTTTCTAAAAAGAAAAAAAATCAGGATAAGTGTCTGAAAGATAAAACATTGGAGAGACATTACAATAAACCATTTTGCTTGAAAGATCATGACCTAGTATGAAATGGGTTTTAAAAAATGATTAAAAAATTCAGGGGGATCAGCAACTAAGGTGTTGCCATCAGTAAGGTATTTAAATTTGGAGATCTTTTTTGCTTTTGATTAATTATTAACTACTTTCCCCAAACTGTTTACTATTTCCTACACGGCAGCAAATTTTGTTCTATAGTGCTGTTGTTTTCCTCTTTTGCAGTTTTAAAGTTAATTTCTGCATTCTCTTATTGTGTTCCCCTTTTTATCGGGTTTTTTAAGTACTTTGTATAACTTTTGTTTATCCTTTTTGAGTTCCAACATTTCTGGAGTAATCCTGGTTTACTTATCTTTTTTTATTTATTTTCACCGTTTTTTTTTGGGAAGGATTCTTTTTCAGTCTTAGAAATTGTATTCTTAATAGAACAAAAATCAGGTCGGGCTGTCGGCCTATCAAGAGTCTATCCCTTTCTCTCATAATTTCCACAATTGGGCCTATCTACTTGATATTGTTTGTAAGAAAACAGGATCCCTTTTCATTTATTGTTTGTCCGTGACTAGATAAATGGAAAAAAATGATCCTAACATCAGTAACAAAATACCACTCTTTGAAATAATATCGATGTTTTTCTCCAAAAAAAGATTATAAGGTTCACTTTTTTATTTTCTCTTGTTGGTTGTTAAGAAAGATAGAACCATAACTGGGAGAAGAAAATATACTGTTGGACATGGTTACAAATAATTCAAAAAATTTATGTTGAAAACGCCTAATAAGATACACGTCTTTTAGTTGAAGTAATCACTTTAAGATTTATCAAAAATTTTAAAAAAAAAAAGGGTATTGAGTTAGGCCTACGATAAACAACTCCTAGTATCAGTGTTTTTGGATGTAAAAAGGTTAATAAATAGTGTTTCAAAAAATCTACATTAAAAATGTCTTTCAAAAAATTATATGAAAAGTTTCCTAATGTACAAACAAACCCCACCCCCATAATGATTTTTTAAATTTTTGGGTAATAGTTTATAGCCCTTTTTTGGTGTACAAATGTTCTACTTGCTTTGGGTAATTTGGTTTACACAAAATGACAAGATACTTATGTTTGTCGTGTTTATGAAAAACCAGAGTTAAAAAGAAATATCTGATTGTGTGGAATCTATTTTTTTTAATAGAAAACTATCATTTACAAAAATATTCTTTGCAAAAATTTTCAAAGCCCGTTGGCTAAAAAATCAGAATTTGGCCATAAAACCTTGGAAAAATATTTGCATTTGGATCCTATTGTAAGTCGTGGGAACATTTCAATCACTTAAATAACAAAATGATATTTATCGAATTCATCAAAAGTAAAAGTTTGGGGGTTTAACACTTCTGTTGAAAAAACTTCAGTGTCACTCAGTGAGGAAAGAACTAATGAAATATAATATGGATATTAAATTTATGTACGAGTGTGTAATATGAAACCCTTTTTCTTACCTTTTCGCGTATTTCTACGTAGATTAAAAAGTCGTGTGTGTCCTTACCTTGGTAGATCCTCCTGAGGGATCTCTGGAGCAAGACGTTGTGATTTTCGCCAAAGCCTCATCAAAATAAATTGTTTTGAAATCATGAGATTATTTTTGTAACAATAAATAACAGGTAACATTATTGAAAAGGAAAATGATATGCGGGGGAAATTTTATTATGTCTCGATCCACACTTGCTTTGTTGAAATAGTTATGGAAAAATCTTGTACTCGCCAAGCCTCAGTAGAGCTAAAAAGTAAGAAAAAAAGAAAAACTAATTTTCAAAAAAATCTCCTCAATTCCCCCCTTAGTTTTCCCTTCCTTCTCGGCGAGACCCTTATCTTAGCCCCGACAACCTCCATGCTTCAAAACTTCATCCTTTCCCTCTTTATCTTTCCTTTTCGCTCTTCCACTCCTTTTTATTTTTTCTAAAAATCTCGTTTACCCTTTTTCCCATTTTCAAATTTTCTGTTTTCGTTGCCACTCACTCCCCCATTCTTTGTTCCCTTTTTTCCTCTCTCCTAGCTTCTTTCATTTCTTTTTCTTTCCCCCCACTTGCCTTCCGTTTTTTATCGCCTTTTTTCCTGCACCCTTTCTTTTCCTAGAAAATTCAAGAGGTAACCATACTGTGTTTCATCTTGAGAAAAGAAGGGCTTGACATGTGCTTATGAGTTGCGGGGGCAGTCTCAAAACGGTTGAGTGTCGGTGCCTTTGGGGATCCCGTAGAACTGTGGATACCTTCAAGTGAAACTCTAAGGCTGCCAAAGGGGTGTATTGGGGAGCGCCGAGGTCAAGGCGTGGTTTTGTTCGACGGAGCGTGGAGAAAATCGAGGAGAGTCCCGCTGCCCGGTGGCTGGGAACCGGGACCACAAGGGTCTGTCCCGCCGGACTAGAAAACCCCCCCCGAGGGAAAGGGAGAGGTATGCAGGAGTCTCGCTGGGATGTCGAGGGGCTTTTAACGTAATGACCCCGACCCGCCCCCGAGCCCTGAAGAAGCTCCGTTCCAAATTTCCCCTTTTCGGGCGAGTGCTTTTGAAACAAGATGGGCGCTCGTGTCCGACATGGATGGGAGATGGTCGTTGGGCTGATACTTTGGGCATTGTTCACGGGGGACCCTCCCCAACTGAGCATTCACACCCCTGGGTTTCAGGCAGGGGGTACCCATCCTCCATTGACGAAACCGCACCTCTCTTGACGAAGTCGAGAGGCTTGCAAAGTTTAAGGGGGGAAAGGGAGTGGTGTTTGTTTAAAATCAGTGCGGAGACTCAAAGCGGGGGGGTGAGGCCATGTCGCGGGGTTTATGGTCTGACTGCCGTGGGCAATAGGTACCATTTCCCCCTGCGGAAAAGGGGGCTGGTCGTCCCTATCGTAAAAGGGGAAAAAGGGGCCGTCGGACTGAACAATTACCCCGGATTACCTTTCTCGCGACCAGGCAAGGTGCTTGCCCCCCTTTGCTGACACGAATTCGCAGCATCTTGGGTGAAGATCAAGACCCCGCATCTGGGGTTCAAGCCGGAAGCAACAACGGACCCTTCCCAGCGCTTCGTGTCCTGTGGAACGCCACGTGATTTTGACAGGGGATCTGCAGCCTATTGATCTAAAAAGGCGTTTGACTCAGTCATCGTGGTATCTGGGATCTTTTTGCGACTTTGATGGATTCCTGCAAGGACTAGGTTTTTTGGGTTT
>JACEEZ010020875.1:19083-21583 GCA_016584305.1 Chionoecetes opilio
ACACAACAAAAATAATATACACAACAAATACACACATATATATATATACATACAAATACACACACACAAAATATATAACATACAAATACAACACACACACAATATATATACATACAAATACACACACACCATATATATTATCATACAAATAAAACAACACACATATATATACACAAACACACATATAATACATACAATACAACACACCATATATATATACTACAATACCACACACACATATATATACACCACAACACACACATATATATATACATACAATACACACAACACATATATACACAAATACCACCATATTATATATACATAACAAATACACACACACATTATATATATACATACAAATACACACAAACAACATATATATACACACAAATTACACACACTATATATTCATACAATATACACACACACATATATATACACAAATACACACATATATATATATACATACAAATACACACACACACATATATATATACATAACAAATACAAAACACAAACCAAATATTATAAACACACAATATAACACACACTATATTATACATACAATCCCAAAATATTATAAGAACAGTAACACTTTATTATAATACGGAAGATTATATTACCATCAAATTTACAACACCATAGTAGTAGTAGAGAAGAGTAAGGAGAGAGAGATATATATAAGATACAAACCACACACAACTATATACACACAAAACACACAACATCAGCTAGCAAACATATAATGACATCTCTTGCTTCTTTTAGAGTTTTTCAGATTAAACATACATTATATATACCTCCTAATAGTATGAGACTAGTAATATTAGTTTAATATAACAGTTAAATAATAGAGAGAAGAAATGAAGAAGAGAGAAGAGAAGATAGAAAGAAGATAGAGAGAGAAGAAGAGTAGCAAAGAAACGAGGAAAGAAATAGATGATATTATAGAACAACATAAGTAGTACCTTCTCTTCTCTCTCTTTCTCTCAATGAATTTGAAAAAAGTAATATAGTAAGTATATAGTAGTAGTTGTATATAAAATATATGATAAGAGAGAAAAGATGAGAAAAAAAGAGAAAAGAGAGAGAGAGAGAGAGATAGAGAAGAGAGAAGAGATAGAAAGAAATAATGATAAAGGAAAGAAACGCGGTTGTGTGTGGGTTGTGGTGGATTTTGGGGTAGGTACATTCCTGGCTCTCTCTTTCTCTTATTGATAAACTTAGAATATATTTTATATATATCTTAGATATATATAAATAAGATATAAAAATGGGATAATCTATGATAATAAATATAAGCGAAAGTGTGTCTGTCTGTCTGTCTGTGTGTGTGTGTGGTGTGTGTGTGTGTGTGTGTGTGTGTGTGTGTGTGTGTGTGTGGTATAGGTTCCGCCCCCCGTGGCGCAAACACCTCATATGGCACATTTTTGGAATCAGGTTGACCAGGGAAGGTCATAATCCCACTTATGAGATGATCCGATCACTTTTTTTTTTTTTTTTTTTAGCAGCCTATTAGCGAGAATTGTGAAAACAAAAGTGGGTTGCGAGAATTGAGGAAGCCTTGATGTAGGGTGAGGGGTTTAATGGGTGAGTGAATGGGTGGGGTGATGGGTATGGGTGTGGGGTGATGGGTGAGTGAATGGGTGGGGGATGATGGGTTGGGGGTGACGGGTGATGGGTGAGGGAATAGGGGGGGGGTGATGGGTAATGGGTGAGTGAATGGGTGAGTGAATGGGTGGGGGGTGAATGGGTATGGGTGTGTGAATGGGTGTGTGGTGATGGGTAATGGGTGAGTGAATGGGTGGGGGGTGATGGGTAAGGGGTGAGTGAATGGGTGTGTGGTGATGGGTAATGGGTGAGTGAATGGGTGGGGGGTGAGTGAATGGGTGGGGGGTGATGGGTAATGGGTGTGTGGTGATGGGTAATGGGTAAGTGAATGGGTGGGGGTGATGGGTAATGGGTGAGTGAAGGGGTGTGTGGTGATGGGTAAGGGGTGAGTGAATGGGTGGGGGGTGAGTGAATGGGTGGGGGTGATGGGTAATGGGTGAGTGAATGGGTGTGTGGTGATGGGTAATGGGTGAGTGAATGGGTGGGGGGTGATGGGTAATGGGTGAGTGAATGGGTGTGTAGTGATGGGTAATGGGTGAGTGAATGGGTGGGGGTGATGGGTAATGGGTGAGGGGAATGGGTGTGGTGATGGGTAATGGGTGAGTGAATGGGTGTGTAGTGATGGGTAATGGGTGAGTGAATGGGTGGGGGGTGATGGGTAATGGGTGAGTGAATGGGTGGAGGGCGATGGATAATGGGTGAGTGAATGGGTGGGGGGTGATGGGTAATGGGTGGGGGGTGATGGGTAATGGGTGAGTGAATGGGTGTGTGGTGATGGGTAATGGGTGAGGTGAATGGGTGGGGGGTGATGGGTAATGGGGGGGTGATGGGTAATGGCTGAATGAATGGGTGTGTGGTGATGGGTAATGGGTGAGTGAATGGGTGT
>JACEEZ010020875.1:26583-61583 GCA_016584305.1 Chionoecetes opilio
TAAACACAGACCAGACACAGAGAGAGAGATAAACACAGACACAGACACAGAGAGAGAGATAAAACACAGGACACAGACACAGAAGAGAGATAAACACAGACACGGGACACAGAGAGAGAGATAAACACAGACACAGACACAGAGAAGAGATAAACACAGAACAGACACAGAGAGAGAGATAAACACAAAACACAGACACAGACACAGAGAGAGATAAAAACACAGACACAGACCACCGAGAGAGAGAAAAACACAGACACGGGACAGACAGAGAGATAACACAGACACAGACACAGAGAGAGAGAGATAAACCCCGGGACACGGGACACAGAGAGAGAGAGATAAACACAGACACAGACACAGAGAGAGAGATAAACACAGACACAGACACAGAAAAGAGAGAAAAACACAGACACAGACACAGAGAGAGAGATAAACACAGACACAGACACAGAGGAGAGAGATAAACACAGACACAGACACAGAGAGAGATAAACACGGACACAGACACAGAGAGAGAGATAAAACAGACAGAGACAGAGAGAGATAAACACAGACACAGACACAGAGAGAGAGATAAACACAGACACAGACACAGAGAGAGAGATAAACACAGACACAGACACAGAGAGAGATAAACACAGGACACAGACACAGAGAGAGAGAAAAACAGACACAGACACAGAGAGAGAGATAAACACAGTCACAGAAAACAGAGAGAGGATAAACACAGACACAGACACAGAGAGAGAGATAAACACAGACACAGACACCAGAGAGAGAGATAAACAGACAGAGACAGAGAGAGATAAACACAGACACAGACACAGAGAGAGAGATAAACAGACAGAGACAGAGAGAGATAAACAAAAGCCCACAGACACAGAGAGAGAGATAAACAGAGACACAGACACAGAGAGCCCAGAGAGATAAAAGACAGAGACGAGAGAGATAAACACAGACACGACACAGAGAGAGAGATAAACACAGACACAGACACAGAGAGAGAAGAGATAAACACAGACACAGACACAGACACAGAGAGATAAACACAGACACAGACACAGAGGAGAGAAAAAACACAGACACAGACACAGAGAGAGAGATAAACACAGACACAGACACAGAGAGAGAAAATAAAAAAGGACACAGACACAGAGAGAGAGATAAACAGAGACACAGACACAGAGAGAGAGGGGATAAACACAGACACAGACACAGACACAGAGAGAGAGATAAACACAGACACAGACACAGAGAGAGAGAGTAAACACGACACAGACACAGAGAGAGAGAGATCAACATAGACACAGACACAGAGAGAGAGATAAACACAGACACAGACACAGAGAGAGAGATAAACACAGACAAACACAGAGAGAGAGAGATAAACAGAGACACAGACACAGAGAGAGAGAAAATAAACACAGACACAGACACAGAGAGAGAGATAAACACAGACACAGACACAGAGAGAGAGAATAAACCACAGACACAGACACAGAGAGAGAGAGAAAAAAAAAAAAAAACACAGACACAGACACAGAGAGAGAGATAAACACAGACACAGACACAGAGAGAGAGATAAAGAGCCCACAGACACAGGAGAGAGAGATAAACACAGACACAGACACAGGGGAGAGAGAAAAAACACAGCCCACAGACACAGAGAGAGAGAGATAAACACAGACACAGACACAGAGAGAGATAAACACAGACACAGACACAGAGAGAGAGAGATAAACACAGACACAGACACAGAGAGAGAGAGATAAAACAACACGAAAAACAGAGAGAGAGAGATAAACACAGACACAGACACAGAGAGAGATAAACACAGACACGACAGAGAGAGAGAGGATAAACACAGACACAGACACAGAGAGAGAGATAAACACAGACACAGACACAGAGAGAGAGAGAGATAAACACAGACACAGACACAGAGAGAGAGAGATAAACACAGACACAGACACAGAGAGAGAGATAAACACAGACACAGACACAGAGAGGGGAGAGATAAACCCACAGAACACAGACACAGAGAGAGAGATAAAACACAGACACAGACACAGAGAGAGATAAACACAGACACAGACACAGAGAGAGAGAGATAAACACAGACACAGACACAGAGAGAGATAAACACAGACACAGACACAGAGAGAGAGAGATAAACACAGCCCACAGACACAGAGAGAGAGATAAACACAGACACAGACACAGAGAGAGAGAGATAAACACAGGACACAGACACAGAGAGAGAGATAAACAAGACACAGACACAGAGAGAGAAAAGAGATAAACACAGACACAGACACAGAGAGAGAGAGATAAACACAGACACAGACACAGAGAGAGAGATAAAACACAGACACAGACACAGAGAGAGAGAGTTTCAACATAGACACAGACACAGAGAGAGGATAAACACAGACACAGACACAGAGAGAGAGATAAACACGGGACACAGACACAGAGAGAGAGATAAACAGAGACACAGACACAGAGAGAGATAAACACAGCCCACAGACACAGAGAGAGAGATAAACACAGACACAGACACAGAGAGAGAGATAAACAGAGACACAGACACAGAGAGAGAGATAAACACAGACACAGACACAGAGAGAGAGATAAACACAGACACAGACACAGAGAGAGAGATAAACAGAGACACAGACACAGAGAGAGAGAAAATAAACACAGACACAGACACAGAGGGGAGAGATAAAAAAACCAGACACAGACACAGAGAGAGAGATAAAACACAGACACAGACACAGAGAGAGAGATAAACACAGACACAGACACAGAGAGAGAGATAAACAGAGACACAGGACACAGAGAGAGAGATAAACACAGACACGACACAGAGAGAGAGATAAACACAGACACGGGGACACAGAGAGAGAGATAAACAGAGACAACACAGAGAGAGAGAGAGATAAACACACAAGACACAGAGAGAGAGATAAACACAGACACAGACACAGAGAGAGAGAGATAAACACAGACACAGACACGGGAGAGAGATAAACACAGACACAGACACAGAGAGAGAGAATAAACACAGACACAGACACAGAGAGAGATAAACACAGACACAGACACAGAGAGAGAGAGATAAACACAGACACAGACACAGAGAGAGAGATAAACACAGACACAGACACAGAGAGAGAGAGATAAACACAGACACAGACACAGAGAGAGAGATAAACACAGACACAGACACAGAGAGGAGAGATAAACACACACAGACACAGGAGAGAGATAAACAACACAGACACAGAGAGAGAGAGATTAAAACAGACACAGACACAGAGAGAGAGATAAACACAGACACAGACACAGAGAGAGAGATAAACACAGACACAGACACAGAGAGAGATAAACACAGACACAGACACAGAGAGAGAGAGATAAACAGAGACACAGACACAGAGAGAGAGATAAACACAGACACAGACACAGAGAGAGAGATAAACAGAGACACAGACACAGAGAGAGAGATACACAGAGACACAGACACAGAGAGAGAGATAAACAGAGACACAGACACAGAGAGAGAGATACACAGAGACACAGACACAGAGAGAGAGATAAACACAGACACAGACACAGAGAGACCAATGCATGGTTTTTGTACACACATGTTTAAAGGGATGTTTGAGCTTACCTGGTAGTGGACGGGGATGCTATAACTGCCACAGGAGTGTATATAACAGCAATTAGGAGCGCCAGAGAAAAGTTATATAGCGCCCTAGCAAATAGCATTACTACCAGTTCGAGTAACGTGTAGATTTTGAGTACTTCCCAGCTGTTGTAGGCGGTTGTAGTGTATCTGTGGGTTGTGAAGGGTGGGTGAGGGGTTGTAGGTTTGTGTGGGGGGTTGGGTGGTGTGGGGTGGGGGGGGGAGGGTTGATGGGGGGGGGGGAGAGGGAGGGAGGGGGATAGTTGGTATGGTGTGTGATGGTGGTGGTGGTGGTGGTGGTAGGAGGGATGGAAGGAAGGAAGGAAGGAAAGGGAAAGGGAAAGGGAAAGGGAAGGAAGGAAGGGAAAGGGAAAGGGAAGGAAGGAAGGAGGGAGGGAAGGAAGAAAAAGAAAGAAAGAAAAAAAGAAAAGAAAGAAAGAAAGAAAGAAAGAAAGAAGAAAGAAAGAAAGAAAAGAAAAAAAAAGAAAGAAAGAAAGAAAAGAAAGAAAGAAAGAAAGAAAGAAAAGAAAGAAAGAAAGAAAGAAAGAAAGAAAGAAAGAAAGAAAGAAGGAAGAAGGAAGGAAGGAAGGAGGAAAGGGAAGGAGGAAGGAGGAAGGAAGGAAGGAAGAAGGAAGGAAAGGAAGGAAGGAAGGAAAGGAAGGAGGGAGGGAGGGGGGGAGGGAAGGGAAAGGGGGAAGAAAGAAAGAAAGAAAGAAAAAAGAAAAAAAAAGAAAGAAAGAAGAAAGAAAAAAGAAGAAAGCAAAGAAAGAAGAAGGAAAGGAAGGAAGGAAAAAAGGAAAAAAAAAAAGAAAAAAAGGAAGGAGGGAAGAAGGAAGGAAAGGGAAGGAAGGAAGGAAGAAGGAAAGGAAGGAAAAAGGAGGAAGGAAGGAAGGAAGGAAGGAAGGAAGAAAGGAAAGGAAATTTGGGGGGGGGGGGGGTGGTACTATATTTTACTAAAAAAGTTGATATTTTAAAAAAATTAAAAAATTCAAGACTTTTTTAGTAATGTACAGTAAAAGCCTTTTATAACTGGGCACGATAGGGGCTCTGGGCCCTTGCCCAGGTATTCAATGTGCCCAGTAATGCAATGTCCTCCTCTGATATGGGTTAAAGAGTAAATACAGTTATGTCAAAGCATAAAAAGTACACTTAGCAGTGAACGGGTAGCATGTGCTGGATTTGATATCAAACTCAGCACAAATAGCAGGCATGGACGCACCTGCATCCATCCTTGCCAGCACTTTCACCTTTTCCTGCAGGCTCAGGGCCTTCTTCAATTTCATTCCCTTCCTGCTGGAGACCACCCTTGCGTGATGGAGGCTGACATTTTTGATATACAGTACTGTATGATGTAATCCCAAAAACATAAAATAGGTGGCAAAGAAAAAGCAAAGGCGGGAACCAGCGTGTAGGCTGCACCAGGTTTTTGTCGTTCAAGCACCGTCTTGGATTACGAAGACCAAGCAAATAACAGTTGCGAAATGTGTGTTATACTACTTTGTGATATTGTTTGGCAATGTTTTGCATTGATTATATTTTGGCTCCTGCCAAGCTGTTTGTATTTTGAAGCAGAAACCAATCCTTTTTCAATCTCGACAAAAAACGGAATTCGTATCCAAGAAGGTGCTTTGACGACATAAACACGGCTCAGCAGCTGACAGCCTACACGCTGGTTCCCGACCTTGGCTTTACTTTGCCACCTATTTTACGTGTTTTGGGATTACATCATACAGTACTGTATATCAAGATGTCAGCTCCATCACGCAAGGGTGTCTCCAGCAGGAAGGGAATGAAATTGAAGAGCCTGAGCCTGCAGGAAAAGATCAAAAGGACAAAAATACGACTTTATGCGACTGAGGATATGCCGAGTGTAAGCGAAGAGATGCAGTTATAACATCAATATGCCGAGATACATTATTTTTTGCTGACTTTCTGTTTACATGTTCACACAAGAGGTTGTGAAAGCATGATATGCTGAGTGAAAACCATGAGATGCAGTTTAGGTGAGGCGGTAGCAGAGTGGTTAGCGTCACCGAGTGGCGTTCTCGAAGACCTGATATCGATCCCGAGTGAGACCCATAAATCCACTTGAAATCTTTCTGCACCGTCGAGTGTCCTAAGAACACCCACATGCCCCGTCCATTAACTCTACCTTCGACTGTGAGTGCATGGGAGGACACAGGGGGCGGCATGAGCCTCTAATCACAGGCGTCAGTCCAGGGCCGGATTAAGGGGGGGCTACCGGGGCTCTAGCCCCGGTCTCCCACCAAAAGGGCCCCCACCATATGTATATTAGCTTTAAGCAGTAATATTAAAAACATTGGCAAGTTACAAAACCAAAACATATTTGCCTGTCTCCGTTACATCCTTTATCTCTGAATACCAGTCTATGCATTAACAGTTCTTTGCCAAACATAGGCCTCAAAATACCCACAAAAGTGCTTAATTTTCGTGGGAATATAGGGCCCCCACAAAAGCTGAGCCCCAGGGCCCCCACAGCTCTTGATCCGGCCCTGGGCGTCACTATAACAATTCTGCCTGAGCCACCACGGGCGAGGGCCAACCATCACAGCCCTCGAGTGAGCCTCCAGGGCCTACCATCCCACCCCTGTAGCTCACTGCCTACACGCGCTATAGGCATAGGTATAATAAAAAGAAAAGAAAAAAAAAAAAAACTTTGCCTCTGCCATGCCGAGTTATATCAAATTCCGAGTTATACAGTGCTGAGTTATAAGGCTTTTACTGTACACTTTTTGGCTTAAACTTGGTTCCACGGGTCTTATGGTAAGAAGCAGCTCGCCTCGCTCGCTGCCAATAATGTTATCTTCGGAAATGTTTGTTCTATAAGATTATCACATAAAACACAGTAAAACACATTAAATAAAGGTCATTATGAGACTGAAGAAATATGCATGAACTTACAATTCACTTAAACACGTCGTCATGTAAAACTTTGTGGGACAACTTATAAGATGGAAGATATCTATAGAAGCAGAATTTTTATTAGTTTTCCATTGATATATTTAGTTTTCTGATACATACAGTAGTACTTGCAAACATTAGCGTTAACTAAACAAATTACCGTGGCGGTTCCGCTCTCTCTCTCTCTCTCTCTCTCTCTCTCTCTCTCTCTCTCTCTCTCTCCGTGAAAGAGAGAGATATGAGAGTTACAAAATACTTTTTTTACTATATATATATAATATATAATATATATTTTTATATATATATATAATATAATAGATATATATATATATATATATATATTATATATATATATATATATATATATATATATAAAGTAGAAACATTATTTATCTCATAATTTCTCATAATTATTTATCTCATAATAATCTCATTATTTGTCTCATAATGACCTTTATTTAATGTGTTTTACTGTGTTTTATGTGATAATCTTATAGAACAAACATTTCCGAAGATAACAGTCTATCCTTTATACATGTATAACATGATATACTGCGGGGTCATGCCTTGAGAACTTCCCCGGGTCTAGAGTGAACAGAGAGGCCCTGGTACTAAGATGGCGCCCATAAATAGAGTTGTCACTACTCTATTATTCAAGGTACTCTAGCCCTGTGGTGGGCGTGAAATCCACCTCCGCCGTGCGGCAGGAGTAAACCAGTCTGCTGGCCCATTCACTTGCTGCATATGACTATCAATGAAAATCATATAGACTATATGGTTTATCAGTATAGTATATGATATACTGTTATCTTCGAACATGTTTGTTCTACAATATTATTAAATAAAAAACAGTAAAACACGCTAAAGAAATGCCATTACGAGACTGAAGAAATATGCATGAACATATTATTCACTTCAACTCTTCGCCATTTAAAACTTTGCGAGTCAACATTTACCATGAAACATATCAATAGAAGCGCAATTTTATTAGCTTTCCATTGATATTTTAGTTTTCTGATAAATGAATTACAGCCATGCATAAATTAGCGTTAACTAAATAAATAACATCATCAATCAGGTAATTTTCCCGATTGATGATGCTATTTATTTAGTTAACGCTAATTTATGCATGGTTGTAATTAATTTATCAGAAAACTAAATATATCAATGGAAAACTAATAAAATTGCGCTTCTATTGATATGTTTCATGGTAAATGTTGACTCGCACAGTTTTAAATGGCGAAGAGTTGAAGTGAATATTCTTTGGTCATATGCAGCAAGTGAATGGGCCAGCAGGCTGGTACTACCCCTGCCGCTAGGCGGCGCCACCGTCGGCGGATAACAGAAGTTGCATTGGAGGGACCGCGAGTGAGGTATCTTGTTGTAGAGTGTCTTTGGTTGTATGTCACAATGTACGGAGGGCGATGTCTAAAACAGTGTGGGTTCAAGTCCTCACCAAGATCAATATATAATAATAATGGGAAATAAGATTATTCCCCCTAGTGATTGTTAACCTGTCAGTGCGTCTGTGAAAGGATTCTTCTGGCGGGATTCATAAGGGATAATTGTGGGCCCAGGGCAGTGTATTGCTCTGTTGATTGATTGATTTAATGCCTAAAAAGGTGAATGTGCCAGACATCAGAGGTCATATGGCACTATGGCAAAGCATATCAAGGGTCAGGGTTAAAGAATAATAGTGAAACGACGAGGGAAGGGGAAAGAAGGGAATGTTACAGCAGGATGGTGAGATCAGATGTAGGATGTGGATTTGTTGGAGGAAGGAGGTTACATTGTCCAGGGAGAAGGAGGGGAATTGTCCGCAAGACAGGGAGGTCTAGCGTACAGAGTGCTTTCCCTTCTATGGAGTATTACATGAGTTCCCTGTCCCAGCCTCCATGAACAGTCACTTCCCATTCTAGCCATGAGGGCTGCAGCTCCCCCTTCGGTATCCCCTTTAGAATAACATCACGACCACACAAGTGACAAGTGAGAGTGGTTCAGGAAGTGGTTCAGGAAGCACACAGACATTTTGGGTGGCACACCCATCCAGCAAACAGCGAGACTTAAAATGGGGCATTTTGAAGAAGGAATGGGAGTAGAATAAGAAAAAGAATTAGAAGAGAAGGAGGGAGAGGAGGAGAGGAATCCCACTGGACCATAATGTGTATATTTGTGCCTCTCTATGGATGACGGAATCCTCCCAGCACCAAGGGAAGAAGAAACAGAGCAAGGCATAACACTGCTATATAGTGCAGGTACTAAAGAATGTGGACTAAAACTTTCTACAGAAAAAAGCCATTTGTTGATGATATATAACAAAGCTGTACAACTTATACTAGACGAGATGTATCTATGTCTAGGGATGAGAGGCGGATGTAGGTAATGCATGTGTATTGCAGGCACTACCACGTGTATGTCTACCAGGCAGCCTCTTGTAGCTTCCTTAGGGTCTTACTTTGTGGTTTTGTACATCAGTAACACACAACTACACAACATTGGCCTGTGGTAATGGGCAAGATTTTATAAACTATCATATAACAATAGTGATAAAAAATGCAGTACTGGGAAGATTTTGACAAACTATTTTAATATTTTTCACACCCTTTTACATCACACTGTGAGAACTCTGGGTAAGCAACAAAGATAAATATATAATAATAAAAACAGCAGGAGTCTAGAAATGGTATATTATATGCCACCATGAATGGATAAATATTGAAAAAATTGAAGAAAAAAAAATACACGCAATATGAATACTACAAGAGAGATGAGTGGTTTTGTGAGGACTAAGGAAGCCATGTGTTGTGTTTGGCAGGGACACAACCCAGCCAGGCTGTTGCATGACTAATGGGTGATGGAAAATATACTGTGTGGAGAAGAGAGCCAAGCCATCCAGCAGCAGGAGGAGTATTCAGTCAAGTCAGTTCACAGTAATGACAGTGGCAATGGGAGAAGGAACGGCAGCAATAATTAACATGAGCCTGGAAACAAGTCAAGGAGAGCAGAGATATCGCCCAGGCAAGTGTTCCACCAAACACCAGGTCATGGACAGGGGGATGCACGTCAAGAAATGTTAAACCATACAACTAGGCATTGAAGGAACTTATTGGAGACCAGTGGAGAGTTAATTTTGATGGGTGATTTTGTTTATAAGTAAGTGGTGTTACCTTGAAGCTAGAGTCCTCCTGGTCAACACTACTACTGGGTGGGTGGAGCTTTGGATCAGGGAAATGACCAACCACTGTGACATCAACCCTGAAGATGTACACAAACAAAGGTTTTTACCAAGCACACACATTTATTGAGTCACACCTGCACTGCCAACCCAACAGCAGCTGGGGCCATTACTCCCTCACAGAACACAAGGCCACGGCTGCCACCACACATGTAACACACTGCCCACCACCACCACCACCACCACCACCCATTGCCACACAGGACACACTCCCACAGGTACGGGTACAACCACACTTGTCCACACAACACACCACCTCAAAAGTGGATCTTCATGTGCTTGGCAATTTCACCCTTTGTATAGAAACACTTGCTACAAACATCACACTTGAATTTCTTATAGCCAGTGTGTCTCAAGGTGTGGTCATTGAGTTGAGAACTGGTAGTAAATCTTTTCCCACACTCAAGACATTCATAGTTCTTAACACCACTGTGTGTCAGGGTGTGTTGGGTGAGGTATGAACTTCTAGTAAAACATTTCCCACACTCAACACATTCATAGTTCTTAACACCACTGTGTGTCAGGGTGTGTTGGGTGAGCTCTGACTTTGTAGTAAATATTTTCCCACACTCAAGACATGCATAGTTCTTAACACCACTGTGTGTCAGGGTGTGTTGGGTGAGGTATGAACTTCTAGTAAAACATTTCCCACACTCAACACATTCATAGTTTTTAACACCACTGTGTGTCAGGGTGTGTCTGGTGAGGTTTGGCTTTCTAGTAAATCTTTTCCCACACTCGAGGCATTCATAGTTCTTAACACCACTGTGTGTCAGGGTGTGTGTGGTAAGGGATGACTTTTTAGTAAAACATTTCCCACACTCGAGGCATTCATAGTTCTTAACACCACTGTGTGTCAGGGTGTGTGTGGTAAGGTCTGACTTTCTAGTAAAACATTTCCCACACTCGAGGCATTCATAATTCTTAACACCACTGTGTGTCACGGAATGTGCCTCAAGCTTACTCTTGCATTTAAAAGTTTTACCACAACTTTGACACTTCAGTTCACTGTGTGCCTTGTGGCCTGAGCTGCCTGCCTCCAGGTGATTCTTGTCATCACGCCTGTGCCTCCCCACACCTGAGGCAGACTGATCCTGCTGCTCCCGGCCACTCATGCTGCTGCTCGGCCCCACAGCCTCCACCGCAGCAAGACCCCCGCCAGCACACGCAACAGCCGGTCCTGCGGGAACCCTCGGGGATGCCTGAGGGACCGGACAGTGCCGGGCGGAGCAGCCGGCTTGGACTGTGACCTCAGCACCTGCAACAGTGGTGACAGTCAGCACACAGAGAGCCATGCGCTGCCCTGACACTCTGCTCCTGCCTGCGGGGCCCACACCCTGCTTTGGTCTTTGTGTCTTTTGGTCAGTAAGACAAGTAAGGCAATGTATGGAGCCACACAAGCGGAAATACTCCGTGACATTAATGGAACTGCATCATTATACTGCCCAGGCGGTGAAGACTGACTTTAAGGATCTCTCAAGTTGCCTGAAGAATAAGGAGCCACTGGGAAACTGTGGCTTGTATAAACAGGGACAAAGGCAAAAATAGTGTTGGCGTTGAGCAGAAACCCGCCATGTGGAACAGATGGTAAAAAAAGGACGAGGGACTGCGCAGTCATTTTCTGAGACACTGACTAGTTTTTCCTGGCCTAATAGTGGTCATCACCAAATCTTAATTCTTTTCATCACCAAATCTTAATTCTTTTCATCACCAAATCTTAATTCTTTTCATCACCAAATCTTAATTCTTTTCATCACCAAATCTTAAGGTCGCCGTTACCATTCATAACAATGTATCTCCATCAGAAAAAAACACTAAAATTTGGCCAGGAAATAATAGTCAGTGTCTCAGAAAGCAGGCAAGTGAAGCAATGGTAACAAAACAAGTGTGCCCCGCCCCGCATTGGCCAGCCAGGGAGAGGTCCACTCTGCCCCTACCTGCCGGGAGGATTATTACCCTAACCCAATCTTAACCTAAAACTATGGACATTGGACATGGTATAGTAATGCCGGTGGAGTTACTAAGGAGATCGACCACGTCCTCGTTAGCACTCGTTGGAGGATCCTCCAGAACTGCAGGGTTTACCGGAGTGCTGAGTTCTTTGGAACAGATCACAGACTTGTTGTTGCTACACTTAAACTTCATGTCAAATCCAGAAGAAAACTCAAGAGGGAACCATACTGTGTTTCATCTTTAGAAAACTGAAGGACTTGACATGTGCTCATGAGTATGCGGTGGCAGTCTCAAATCGGTTTGATGTGCTCGGTGCTCCGGGGACCCTGTAGAACGTGGGATACCTTCAAACGTGAAACTCTACAGGCTGCCAAGGAGTGTATTGGGGAGCGCCCGAGGTCAAGGCGTGGTTTTGGGCTCGACGGAGACGCTGGGAGAAAATTGAGGAGAGTCGCGCTGCCGGGTGGCTGGGAACCAGGACCAGCACAGGGCTCTGTCACGCCGGACTAGAACCCTCGGGGGGGAGACAAGGAGAGGTATGTCAGGAATCTCGCTGGGGATGTCGAGGGTCATTTGAACGCTAATGACCTCCGACCCGCCTACCGAGCCTGAAGAAGCTCCGTTCCAAGTCTCCCTCTCGGGCGAGTGCTATTCGAACAGCAGATGGGCGCCTCTGTGTCGGACATGGATGGGCAGATGGCTCGTTGGGCTGAGTACTTTGGGCAGTTGTTCACGGTGGACCCTCTAACTGAGCAGCTTCACACCACTGGGTTACAGGCAGTGGATGCCGATCCTCCCATTGACGAAACCGCACCCCCCTCTTGACGAAGTCAGAGAGGCTTTTAGCAAAGTTGAGGGGTGGAAAGGCAGCTGGTGTTTTGTAATATCAGTGCGGAGCTCCTCAAAGCTGGGGGTGAGGCCATGATCCACGGGTTGCATGCTGTCCTGACTGCCGGGGTGGCAATGAGGTACCATTCTTCTGAATGGAAAAGGGGGCTGGTCGTCCCTATCTGGAAAGGGAAAGGGGACCGTCAGGACTGCAACAATTACCGCGGTATTACACGCTCAGCGTACCAGGCAAGGTGCTTGCCCATCTATTGCTGACACGAATTCGCCAGTCATTTGGTGAAGCATCAGAGACCTCAGCAGTCTGGGTTCACGCCCGGTAAGTCAACAACGGACCGTATTCCTAGCGCTTTGTGTCCTGGTGGAACGCAGACGTGAGTTTCGACAGGGGATGCTTGCAGCCTATGTTGATCTCAAGAAGGCGTTTGACTCAGTGCATCAGAGTCACTCTGGGATTTCTGCGGGCTTCGCAGGATTCCTGCAAGGACTATTGGGTTTTATAACTGGTCTGTATTCTGGGACTGAGAGTGCTGTGAAGTGTAGGGCAGGTGTATCCAGCTTCTTTCCTGTGAATATAGGAGTGAGGCAAGGGTGCGTCCTTGCCCCATCCCTTTTCAGCGCTTGTATGGACTGGGTATTGGACAAGGTTGTAGATCAAAGTGATTGTGGAGCATCCGTCGGCAACACCAAGATCACTGATCTTGTTTTTGCCGATGATGCAGTAATCTTTGCTGAGTCGCTGGAGGTCCTGGTGATGGCTCTCGAGGCGCTGCACGAGGAGGCAAAGCCTTTGGGACTTGAGGTCTCCTGGCTCAAGACCAAGGTTCAGGTGTTTGGAGACTTACTAGATGAAGCAGCACAGTCTGTTCATGTGTGTGGCGAGGACATTGAGATCTTGGAAAGTTTTACATGCCTTGGTAGCTCAGTCCATAATGACGGCGGGTCTCGTCAAGAAGTCTTACGGCGGATTGGCATAGCCCACGGTGTTATGGACTCGCTCAGCGGGAGTATTTGGCGTTGTCGGTACCTGTGCAGGAGGACAAGGATCCGGATCTTCAAGTCGCTTGTGATCCCTGTCTTACTGTATGGTTGTGAGACATGGACACTAAATAGTGACTTGAAGAGACGAATCAATGCCTTTGGTAATAAGTGTCTTCGCAGAATCATGGGGTATCGCTGGGATGATTACGTGTCAAATCAGCGATTGCACCGTGAGACTGAATCGAGGTCTATTACCTGCATAGTCCGTCAACGCCAGCTTCGGCTATATGGGCATGTGGCACGCTACCCTGAAACCAATCCTTCCCATCGGGTTGTATCTGTAAGAGACAATCCGGCGTGGAGGAGGCCAAGGGGGCACCCACAAGGCTCGTGGCTGGGGCAAGTTGATGTTTCTTGTCGAGAGCTGCTTGGTATGGGAAAGGAGCCTGCATGAGGACTCGCGCGTGGTGACCCCCGGGAGTGGCGTCGTAGGGTGGGCGAGGCGACGCGCCCCCCGGCGTATGCCCCCAATGATTGATTGACCATTACGGCGGTGAGATGCGGGGCAGGCCGGGAGGGGCGGGGCCCAACCCCCAAATGCAACAAAAACTTATTTCCCCCCCAAAAACAGTCCCCAGTTTAAAATTAATTCCCCAAAAAAAACTACATCGGAGTCCGGCGCGTTGGACAAGCCGGGGAATGCCCAACACACACACACACAACAACAAGTATCTAGCATGTGTCCGAAAAGTTACAAATAAGAGAAATTGGGAAAAGAAGAGGAAGAGGAGGGGGTTACGGAGTTTCGTACACAAGTTTTTTCCCTCCCAGGTTTTGTTAGTGTTTTTCGTACACGGGGTTTTTTCGTACATACCTGGTGTGTTTCGAAACTATAATAAAGGGTTCCTCTGCTGAGGGGGACAAAGACTAGGGGTTTATATAGACAAAACGAAAAATCTTTTCGGGTGAAAGAATCTACTTGGTGTCGAAAAACTTGTGACGAACTGATTGAAACCCCCGAGACAGTTCCTCCTGGGTTTCAGTCATTCGTACAAAGTTGTTTTTCGTCCCATAGATTCGCCACCAAAAAGTATTTCTATCTCTTAAACAATATTTTTCCGTACCTCACTCAGATTAAAATTCTACTAAGTTAAAACACCCGGATGTAACGAAAAAACTCCAAATAGTGGACGAAAAACTCAAAAACGGACTTAAAAACGTGTACGAACCCGTTTTGGGGATTCCCGGAGGTTAGACCAACACACACCACAACACCAAACAGCCACGCACACACCCCAACACACAAAGGGGTACTCCGTGGTGTGGGGAACCCCGCTCGTTCACAACCGGGGAGTCCCGGGTTCGATCCCCGGGGGGGAGGGGAGACATTGGGCTGTTTCCCTTAAACCCCAGCCCCTGTCCCAGGCCACAAAAGAGAAGGGGGGCATTGTGTAAACAGGAGCCACATTCCCCCCCGCACCTAAAATGTTCTATTCTCCAAACTATTGTTTGCGACGGAAAACCAAAAAGAAAAAGTCTCTTTGAATACAATAACTAAACAAAAACCCGCTGCAAATTTTGTGGCAATTTTGGGGCGAGGTAAAAAAAGTGCGTTTTTTTCCGTAACTACTGTTACAAATTCCCCTATCACATGAAGCTATGTTCCTGTTTTTTACCCGGGCGAACTGCATTTATACTATAGACAGAGAAAGGGAAGGGGGGAAAAAGCCCCCCCCTAAAAGTTGAAATGTGCACAGTTTATCCCCCAGCGGCCCGCAGGGTGGTCCCGGTTTCCAAAGGGGGGGGTACCTTCGGGGGGGGAAAGGGGACCACGTTAAGTGTGGGGGGGCGTGGCCGAGGCACGGGACGCCAGTGGTCCTCGCCTCCGGGGCATTCCCGCAGCAGGGGATTGGGTTAGGGGGGGTGCGGGGGCAGGTGTGGTGAGTGTTTTTGGGGGCCCCGACGCAGGCGGGTGATGGCAAGGTCAGGGTCACATCCGAGCGCGGGCTGTTTTTTCTTATCCAGGGGGCGGGGGGAGGAGGGGGTAATTATGGGGGAGAGTTTCACTTTTTGTTTTCAAGACACCAACAAATTTTTCTTGGCCCAATAGGTCTTGTTCTAAAAGGTGCTAGTTTTTTTTTTTGCGCAAACCAAAAAAAAAAATGAAAAAAAAAAATTAAACCTAAACCAAACCCTTTTTTTTTTAAAATGAAACCTTATCTAACCTAACCTAACCCAACCTAACCTAACCAACCTAACCCCAAACCCAACCTAACCCAACCTTAAAGGTTTTAAAGAAACATACCTGCCTTAAAACCCTTATAACATTTTTTTTTTTTTTTTTTTTTTTTAGTTTTCGCAAAATAAACTAGCACCTTAAACAAACCCTATTGTGGGCCCAAGAAAAAATAGGTGGGGTCTCTGAAAACGAAAAGTGAAAAATCTCCTCCATATTAACCCAGGAGGGGTCTGTGCGGGGGTGCCCATGGGGGTGGCACGGAGGGCGTCCCTAGCGACCTATCCCCGCGGAGCGCCCGCCAGACTTTACAGACCAGTCGCAGTCGTGCAGACCGGAAGGGGGGCCCTTCAGAGAGGCTTACTTCCGGTCTCACACCTGCGACTTCCAACCTGTTCTGGGGGTACATTCAGAGAGGCTTACTTCCGGTCTCACGACCTAGCACTTCCAACGCTGTTCGGGGGCATACTTCAGAAGGTACTTCCAAATGAGGAAGTTAGTTAACTAAACCCGTGCCCTTTAACTTCTCTAATTCCCCCCAGGGGCTACATTCAAGAACTTACCTTCCGGTCTGCACGACCTAGCACTTTCCCCAAGCTGTTTTTGGGGAGACATTCAGGGGAGTTAAAGGCCGGTGTTTAGCTTAACTAACTTTTCCCCATTTTTACAACCCCGGAAATCGCGGGATTCGGGACGAATATGGGAGGGGGCTACGGTTTTCACAAAGGGCTTCGAAGCTGTTGGCTGAGGGGTACAATTACGTCACAGCCTCCCAGCAAATCACAAGTTTTCTCAAAAAGTTTCAGCCAATCACAAGGCTTCCACGCTCTCAGCGTGTTTAAAACAAATTTATCATCCACCCCAAAAATGCTCCCCCCTTCCCCCTCCTCCTCCCCTCCCCTCCTAGCTTCTCCTTCCCCTTTCTCCTCCTTTTTTCCCCTCCTCCTAACCTTTTTTTATGCTTTTGGTATAGTTGTGGGGAGCTACTAAACTACTCCTTTACGGGAGCTACCACTGTAGGCCCGCGCCCTTTTGTAGCTTCCCTTTTTTTCTTATGTTCTTAGTAGCAGCAGTAAAAAAGCCGTGTTTTTATCGTCCCACACCGTCTTGGATTACGAAGACCCCCCAAATAACACTTGCTGAAATGTGTTTTTATCTGCTTTGTGTATTGTTTGCAATTTTTTTAGACTGATTCACGGGGTAACACCCAAAAAAATCGTCAGGGGTTTTCATTTTGATTTAGACAAATTTTAGGTGTTCTGAGCCCCGAATATCACTTGATTTTGCTCTATCGGTCAACTTTTTGGGAATACAGCCATAGGCCTCCTACGACTATAAATATCAAATATCGGGGGTTTTATTCAATCATATTTTTTTAAAGAATATATCGAATTACAATGCACAGACACAAAAAGGGAATTCCACAATTAGCCAATCAAATCAATCCTTCTCACCATTACTCCATTCTAAATTTCAAAAATTCTAAAATTCAAAATTTCCATTGTCTGACCTCAGCTGCATCTTTCTTTTTTTTTTCAGTTTATTGTGAGGCTTGGCGCGCGGTCTGCGGAATAATCCTGACGTTTTTCTGCTACATCTGCGGACAATACACGCGTCAGGGGACGGGAAGAACATCACGGTTTTGTGAAGCGCGCCTAGGGGGCTTATTTTAAAAAGCAGCGGGTGCCCAAAGATAATCCTGGGCCCGCACCGGTGTGCAAACTGCGTGGAAATACCTCCGGGGGTGGACGAAGGGCGCAAAAAATTCACTGAAGTTTGGGTTTCCCGGGGTTTGGAGGGAGCCGTTTGACCATGCATCGGTTTTTGTTCTTCTGCGCCATAAAATACTAATGCATCAAACCGGAAGATCGGCCAGCCCCCAGTACCCGCCCTTCCTCTGCCCGCCGTCCACTGGCTCACTGCGAAGAATTCCTGTCCCCTCGTTCACAGAGCTTCCCGAAGCGACGACACCCACCATACAGACGGCGGGATATCAGAAAAGATATAAAGCCAAGATATCCCACCCTTTTTTCAAAATGTAGCTTATGACTGGTTCGGGATCTCGCTTGTCGAAGACTTCCTCCGAGCTGTTGGCCTCCAGACTCAAAGAAAAAAATCTCTTGGAAAGGACGCGCTATCATTTTTCTTTCGTAAAAGGCATGAGGCCTACATGGGCTACTTTCCCGGGGAAAGACCTCGTGTACTGCCGAATTCCCCGGGTTTCTTTTTTAAACTGGGCGCTCCTCATACGATCCGAGAGATTGGCGACTCTTCATTGACAGCTGTAAGCGCTCTTTGAAGTGGTGCTCCTCCACAACGGGAACCGTTTTCGCCTCAATCCCCCTTTGCGCACTCCACAACTCTCAAAAAGGGAAAAATTTAGCATGAATACGTGCTCGACAAATCCAATTGGCGCACCCCAAAGGTCATCTGCTCGACTTGAAGATGGTGACTTTCTACTTGGTCAGCAGTCCGGGTTCAAAGAAGTACCCATGCTTTTTTTTGCATGTGGGACGTCGAGACAGAGCCCGCACTATGTAAAGAAAGTGGGCCCGGGCGAGAGCATTAGACCTTGGGGGGAGAAACATCATAACGAAAACCCCTTGTTGACCGGAGAAGATATTGTCCCACCGCTACACTTAAGCTTGGGTTAATGAAACATTCACGCGCGCTCTGGAAAGGTGGGGGTGCTTCAACTACCTGTGCCGAGCCTTTCCTGGCTGACCCTTGAGAACTGAAGGCCGGCATTTTCGATGGCCCACAAAACGGCAGCTCTAAGGACCGAGTTCCAAAACTCCATGAACAGCTGATGCGCCGCGTGGAATCGTTTTTTGCAGGGTGAACACTTCCTGGGGAACACGAAGGGGACAAACCACGCCAGACTCGTCGCACATGTAGAGGCCTTCCAAAAAATCGGGGGTTTGATGAATTAAGTGCCCCTTCCTGTTCCACACCCAAAAGGGGGGGGTTTCCTGAAACCTTGGGGCATGAGCGACGAGCAGGGAGAAAGGTTTCCATCAGGCATCGCCAATGGAGGGAGGGACCAAGGGGGGGTGGGACGCATCATGATGGCGGATCTGTGGTCCTGAAGAAGACAACCCCCAGCTCTCACCACGGGGAAACGAAAAAACGCCGTTTTGCCTGAACTCTGAACTTTTTTGTCACTAACGCTCATTCTTATCTAATATTTTGAAATTTGATCAAATTTTTATGGACTAAATAAAAACTGAATAATTTTTGGGTAGCTGATTTTATTTCTTTAGGAAAAAGGAAAAAAACATCAGGGGTTTCTCAGCTGATGATCCCCCCAGAAATTTTTTTTTTACGAAAAAAAAACGTTTTTTTTAAATTTCTGTGCAAAAAAACCTGACCTGATTTAGCAAAACCAAGGTCATTTTCGGACTCAGAAACATCAAAAAATTTGTCTAATTTCCCGGGAAAACCCTGGACATTTTTAAAAAAATGTTTTTTTCCCAGTGTTTTTTTATTTTTGGCCCCTACCCAAACTTGTTGTGTTGTTTTGTCCGAGACCAATCCGTTTTATTGCGAGAAAAAAAGGTCTTCGTACCAAACATGCTTGGACGACATAAGCCGGCTTAGAGTAGTACAGCAGTAAAAGTAGTGGTAGTAGTAGAGTAGTAGTAGTAGTAGTAGTATGGTGATGAAGGAAAGGGGGAAAATTTGGGAAGGAAGAAGGGAAAAATAAAAGGGGAAAGAAAGAAATGAGGAGGAAAATATTGCTTCTCAGGCCCTGTGGGGGAGTCATGGTCAATGCCTCGTTCGCCATCGGGGTCATCACCTCATAAAAAACTCATCCGGCGGGTGGCTTGTAATATGGCCTAAAATTCATTTGTATACTTGCCCCGTTCAGTTTTTGAGTCAGAAACACATATATAGTCAAATTTTTGATATTTTTATTTATTGGGTCTACAACTGCCTAGAGGCAGGGGGCGGTTTTGACAGCTCCTCTTTAAAACTCATCAATGTGGGCCCGCAGAATGCCAAAAATTGCCCAGAACAGCTGTTGGATTCGCAGTCGTGCAGACCGGAAAATAACCTCTCTGAAAGTAGCCCCTGGGCGACATTCAGAAAGAGTTAAAAGGGACGGTGTTTAGCTTAACTAACTTCCTCTATTTTTTAAAACCCAGAAGTCGCGGGGATCCTGGTACAGATAATGGGGGTGGCGCTACGGTTTTCACTATGGCTTTGATAGCTTTGGCTGGCGAGTACAAAACGTCACAGCCCCGCCAGCGAATCACATAGTTTTCAAAAAAGTTTCACCCAATCACAAGTTCCACGCTCTCACTGTGTTTATAAAAAAATTCATCATCCACACCAAATGCTCCCCCTTCTCCCTCCTCCTCCTCCTCCCCTCCTGCTTCTCCTCCTCCTTTTCCTCCTCCAAACCCTTTTTCTTATACCCGGGCAGCAGTTGACGTAGCGCGCAAAAATATATTATATTTTTTTTTACTTTCATACTACATACTATACAGAACCCCAAAAGGTGCACTGTCGGTGCTACCTATTTTAAGGGAAATTTACCAAAAATATACAGACCTAAAAAAAAAAAAGCTAACTTTTATTCTTTTGATCACTAAAGTGTTTGTTGAGGCACTTTTTGCTGTCACTGGGTTCACGTATCATACCCTCAGGGGGGTGGGCTTAAACATCTCCCCCGTTTGGCCCCCAATTTTTAAAACTTTGTGTCTTCATCTCCGGGATGTGGGGGAAAATAATCAATAAATCTTAGGGGCAACCCCGGGGGGCGCGTCGCCTCCCCCACCCTACGACGCCACTCCCGGGGGCACCACCCCGGGGTTCCCCATGCGGCTCCTTTCCCATACCAACTCCGCAAAAAACTAAACTTCCCCCACCACACCCTTGTGGGGCCCCCTTGGCCTCCCCCACCCCGGGGATTTTTCTCTTACAGAAAAACCCGATGGAAGGTGGTTTTTCAGGGTAGCGTGCCACATCCTATATACCAAGTTGGCCTGACAGACTACAGGGAATAGGCCTCATTCAGTCTCACGGTGCAATCGCTGGTTTGACCGTAAACATCCCCGCGATACCCCTGTTCTGCGAAGACACTTATTACCAAAGGCATTGATTTGTCTCTTCAAATCATATTTTTTGTCCTGCTCACAACCTAGAGTAAAAAGGGATCACAAGCGACTTGAAGATCCGGAAGATTTGGATCTTTGTCCTTCTGCAAAGGTCCGACAACCCAAAAACTCCCCCTGAGCGGTCCATAACACCTGGCTTCCAATCCGCCCTAAGATTCTTGACGTACCCGCCTCATTATGGACGCGCTACAAGGTATGTAAAAATTTCCAAGATCCAATGTCCCCGCCACACGCTGAACCCGCTGTACTTTTCTTCATCTAGTAAAACTCCAAACACCTGGACCTTAGTCTTTACCAGGAGACCTCAAATCCCCCAAAGGGTTTTTTCCTCCCGTGCAGCGCCTCGGAAACTACCCAGGACCTCCACGACTCAGCAAAGATTACGCATCATCGGCAAAAACAAGATCAGTGATTTGGTGTTGCCCACGGATGCCCACAATCACTTTGTCTACAACCTTTCCAATACCCAGTCCATAAACGTTGAAAAGTGATGGGGCAAGGGTCACCCCTTGCCTCACTCCCTTTTTCACAGGGAAAAAAACTGGGTACACCCCCCACTTCACGCACTCTCATCCCAGAATACAGACCAGTTATCAAACCAAAAGTCCTTGCGGAATCCCTCGAATCGCGAAAATCCCAGAGTGCTCCGATGCACTGATCAAAAGCCTTCTTGAGATCAACATAGGTGCAAGCATCCCCCTTTGAAAAATCACGTCGGCGTTCCACCAGGACACGAAGCGCTAGGATAGGGTCCTTTTGACTTACCAGGCGTGAAACCCCGACTGCTGGGTCTCTAGCTTTACCAAAGCTGCGAATTCGTGTCAGCAATAGATTGGGGCAAGCCCTTCCTGGGAGCTAGCAGTGTATCCGCGGTAATTGTTGCGCCTGACGGTCCCCTTTCCCCTTTCCGATAGGGAAGACCCGCCCCCTTTTCCAGTCAGGGGGAAAGGACCTGTTGCCCCACGCGTCAGGATGCATGCACCCGCGGATCTGGCCTCACCCCCCTTTGAGGACTCCGCACTTGTATTACAAACCCACTGTAAAGCCCTTATTCGGAAGAATGGAACGGGAATTATTATCATATAATTTCCGGGTTTTTTCCCGTAAGCAATTCAATCTTTTTGTTTTCTCGGGTGATCATCTTCTTTCTTTCCCACCCGCCATTTTTTCCCTTCCTTCCTTCCTCTCACTCCCCCCCCCCCCACATTTCCCCGTGCGAGTCACATTTTTGTGGATACTTATTTCGGAAACATGATACCCAAATGGAAAAATTTCAAACAAAAATTTTCATTTCCCCCCCTTTCCCCTTTTTTTTTTTTTCCCTCCCTATCAAATCCCAAGGCNAAAACAAAGCGGATTTAAAGCGCTGTGATCCTGTCTACTGTAGGGTTTTGAACAGGACCTAATAGGACTTGAAGAGACAATCAAGCCTTTGGTAATAAGTGTCTTCGCAGAATCATGGGGTATCGTGGGATGATTACGTGTCAAATCAGCGATTGCACCGTGAGACTGAATCGAGGCCTATTCCTGCATAGTCCGTCAACGCCAGCTTCGGCTATATGGGCATTGGCACGCTACCCTAAAACCCAATCCTTCCATCGGGTTGTATCTGTAAGAGACAATCCGGCGTGGAGGAGGCCAAGGGGGCACCCACAAGGCTCGTGGCTGGGGCAAGTTGATGTTTCTTGTCGAGAGCTGCTTGGTATGGGAAAGGAGCCTGCATGAGACTCGGCGTGGGACCCCCGGGAGTGGCGTCGTAGGGTGGGCGGGGCGACCCCCCCCCGGGCGTATGCCCCCAATGATTGATTGACCATTACGGCGGGAATGGGGGGCAGGCCGGAGGGGGGGGGCACAGCAGACAGCCCACAATCAACACAAAACTAATATTTCCGCCCAAAAACGAGTGCCAGGATTAAATTAATTCCCCAAACAACTAGCGATCGCGAGTCCTGCGCGCGGGGACAAGACCATGGTGAATGACACACACACAAAACACACACACACGGAAGTATCAGTAGCATGTGTCCGTAAGTATACCAAAATAAGGGGAAAATATAGGAAGAAGAAGAGGAAGAGGAGGAGGTTACAGGGAGTTTCGTACACAAGTTGTTTCATACCCAGGTTTTGTTAGATGTTTCGTACACTGGGTTTTTTCGTACATACCTGGTGTCGTTTCGTAACTAGTAATAAAGTTCAACTCTGAGCTGAGTGTACGAAACGACTATGGTTTCATATAGACTACGAAAATACTTTTCTGGTGTAAGAATCTACTGGTGTACGAAACAACTTGTGTACGAACTGATTGCACCCCTCGACGACAGTTCCTCCTCGGGGTGCAGTCAGTTCGTACACAAGTTGTTTCGTACACCAGTAGATTCGTACACCAAAAAGTAGTTTCGTAGTCTATATGAAACCATAGTCGTTTCGTACACTCAGCTCAGAGTTGAACTTGACTACTAGAGTTACGAAACGACACCAGGTATGTACGAAAAAACTCAAAATCAGTGTACGAAACAACTCACAAAACCTGGGTACTTAACAACTTGTGTACGAAACTCCGTTACTTGTGAGATGTACGGATGAGATGAGACACACACACACACACACACGCACACGCACACGCACACACACACACACACACACACACACACTAAGGGTACTCCGTGGTGTAGGGGAACCACGCTCGGTTCACAACCGAGAAGTCCCGGGTTCGATCCCCGGGCGGAGCGGAGACAGTTGGGCTGTTTCCTTAAAACCCCAGCCCCTGTCCCAGGCCACAAGAAGAGGAAGAGGGGGGCATTGTGTAAACAAGGAGACACATTCCTCCCGCCACCTAAAATGTTCTATATCTCCGAAACTATTGATTTGCGACGGAAAGCTCAAGGAGAAAATGTCTCTTAGAATACAATAAGCTAAACAAAAACCATGCTGCCAATTGTGTAGGCAAGTTTGGTGCTGAGGTAAAAATGTAGCGGTTTGTTCCGATAACTACTGTTCACTCACTGTCCTATCAACATGAGAGACTAGTGTTCCTGTTTTGACCCAGGTCGAACTGCATTTATACTATGAGACAGAGAGAAGGAAGGGGGAATAAGGCGCCCACCCTAATGTTGAAGTGTGCACAGATTTATCCCGACAGCGGCCAGCAGGGTGGTCAGGTCACAGATGGTGACCTTCAGGGCGATGAGGTGACCACGTAGAAGTGTGGGTGGGCGTGGCAGCGAGGACACGGCAGCAGCCAGTGGTCCATCGCCTCCGGGACATTCCTGCAGCAGGGCATGGGGTTAGGGTGAGGTGCAGGCGGTGCAGGTGTGCTGTGAGTGTTGTGTGGCCCAGACGCAGGCGGGTGATGGCAAGGTCAGGGGTCACATCCGAGACGCGGGCTGTTTGTCTTATCCATGGGTGCGGGGAGGAGGAGGCGGTAATTATGGAGGAGAGTTTCACTTTCGTTTTCAGAGACACCAACAACTTTTTCTTGGCCTACAATAGGTGCTTGTTCTAATGGTGCTAGTTTTATTTTGCGCAAACCAAAAAAAAAATGAAAAAAAAATTAAACCTAACCTAACCTTATGTTTTAATGAAACCTTATCTAACCTAACCTAACCTAACCTAACCTAACTAACCTAACCTAACCTAACCCAACCTAACCTAACCTAACCTTACAGGTTTTAAAGAAACATAACCTAGCCTTAACCACATTATATACATTTTTTTTTTTTTTTTTTTTTTAGTTTGCGCAAAATAAACTAGCACCATTGAACAAGCACCTATTGTAGGCCAAGAAAAAGTAGGTGGTGTCTCTGAAAACGAACGTGAAACTCTCCTCCATATTAACCGGAGGAGGTGTCTGTGCGGTGGTGACCCATGGAGGTGGCACGGAGGGCGTCACCTAGCGACCTATCCCAGGCGGAGCGCCGCAGCAGACTTTACAGACCAGTCACTAGGTCGTGCAGACCGGAAGGGGCTACATTCAGAGAGGCTTACTTCCGGTCTGCACGACCTAGCGACTTCCAACAGCTGTTCTGGGGCTACATTCAGAGAGGCTTACTTCCGGTCTGCACGACCTAGCGACTTCCAACAGCTGGTCTGGGGCTACTTCAGAGAGGCTACTTCCGGTCTGCACGACCTAGCGACTTCCAACAGCTGTTCTGGGCGACTTTGGCATTCTGCAGGCACATTGATGACGTAGTTAAAGACGTTGAGCTGTCAAAATCACACAACTGCCTCAGCAGTTGTAGAACACGCAATATACATAAAAAATACTCATAAATAGAGTATATATGATGTTTTCTGACTCAAGAACTGAACAGGGCAAGTATACAAATGAAATTAGCCATATTAACAATGCCCATCCGCTCGTGATGAGTTTGTTATGGGGGTGATGGGTCGAGTGGCGAATGTTGGCATCTCACATGACTCACCACACCATACACCACCACGCACAGCTCCGCGAAACAGACAAGGTACATATAATATAATTATATTCCTTCTCCTTCTCCTTCTCCTCCTAGCCTTTTCTTGTAGCAGTTGGTGGTAGTTGTGGTATTGGCAGCAGTGATAGTGGTAGTGGTGGCAGCAGTAATAAAAATATAAACCGTGTAACACACATTTCAGCGTGTTATTGGAGTGGTCTTCGTACCAAGACGATGCTTGGACGACAAAAACACGGCTTATATTTTATTTACTGCTGCTTCTGCTGCTGCTATTGCTGCTGCTGCTACTGCAATCTGCTGCGGCTGCTGTGGGAAGGGGTTGGAGGAGGAAGAGGGGGAGAGAAGGAGAGGAGAAGCTAGGAGGTGGAGAGGGAGGAGGAGGAGGAGGAAGAAGAAGAAGAAGTACCTTTTTCTTATAGCAGTTGGTGGTGGTTGTAGTGGTGGCAGTGGTGATGGTAGTGGTGGTGGCAGCAGTATAAAATATAAGCCGTGTAAAAAACATTTCAGTAAGTGTTATTGGAGTGGTCTTCGTACTATATAAGACGATGCTTGGACGACAAAAACACCGCTTATATTTTATTGCTGCTGCTACTGCTACAACTGCTGCCGCTGCTATAAGAAAGGTTAGGAGGAGGAAGAGGAGGAGGAGAAGCTAGGAGGTGGAGGAGGAGGAGGAGGGAGAAGGGTGGAGCATTTTTGGTGTGGATGATGAATTTGTTTATAAACACAGCTGAGAGCGTGGAAGCCTTGCGATTGGCTGAAACTTTTTGAGAAATACTATGTGATTCGCTGGCGAGGCTGTGACGTGATTGTACTCGCTCAGCCAATCAGCTATCGAAGCCCATAGTGACACCGTAGCGCCACTCCCATATCTCGTACCAGAATCCCCGCGACTTCCGGGTTGTACAAATAGAGGAAGTTAGTTAAGCTAAACACCGTGCCCCTTAACTCTCTCTGAATGTCTGCCCTGGGGCTACATTCAGAGAGGCTTACTTCCGGTCTGCACGACCTAGCGACTTCCAACAGCTGTTCTGGGCAGACATTCAGAGAGAGTTAAAGGGCGCGGTGTTTAGCTTAACTAACTTCCTCTATTTGTACAACCCGGAAGTCGCGGGGATTCTAGTACGAGATATGGGAGTGGCGCTACGGTGTCACTATGGGCTTCGATAGCTGATTGGCTGAGCGAGTACAATTACGTCACAGCCTCGCCAGCAAATCACATAGTATTTCTCAAAAAGTTTCAGCCAATCACAAGGCTTCCACGCTCTCAGCTGTGTTTATAAACAAATTTATCATCCACACCAAAATGCTCCACCCTTCTTCCTCCTCCTCCTCCTCCTCCACCTCCTAGCTTCTCCTTCTCCTTCTCCTCCTCTTCCTCCTCCTAACCTTTTCTTATAGCAGTTGGTAGTAGTTGTAGTAGGAGCTACTATAACTAGCTCCTTTACAGGAGCTACCACGTGTAGGCCTCGCGGCCTCTTGTAGCTTCCTTATTTTCTTATGTTCTTATGTAGCAGCAGTAATAAGCCGTGTTTTTATCGTCCCAGCACCGTCTTGGATTACGAAGACCACTCCAATAACACTTGCTGAAATGTGTGTTATACTGCTTTGTGATATTGTTTGCAATGTTTTAGACTGATTATTATTTCGGCCCCTACCAAGCTTGTTGTGTTGTTGTCGCAGAGACCAATCCGTTTTCAATTGCGAGAAAAAACGGTCTTCGTACCAAGACGATGCTTGGACGACAAAAGCACGGCTATAGTAGTAGTAGCAGCAGTAATAGTAGTGGTAATGGTAGTAGTAGTAGTAGTAGTAATAGTAGTAGTAGTAGTGGTGATGAAGGAGGAGGAATTAGGTAGAGGAAGAAGGGAAGAATAAAGGGTAAGAGAAAGAAGGATGAGGAGGAAACTACCTTGTCTGTCGCAGAGCCGTGTGGTGAGTCATGGTCAGATGCCATCGTTCGCCACTCGGCTCATCACCTCATAACAAACTCATCACGAGCGGATGGCATTGTAATGTGGCCTAATTTCATTTGTATACTTGCCCTGTTCAGTTCTTGAGTCAGAAAACATCATATATACTCAATTTATGAGTATTTTTATGTATATTGCGTGCTCTACAACTGCCTAGAGGCAGTTGCTGGTTTTGACAGCTCAACGTCTTTAAATACGTCATCAATGTGCCTGCAGAATGCCAAAAGTTGCCCAGAACAGCTGTTGGAAGTCGCTAGGTCGTGCAGACCGGAAGTAAGCCTCTCTGAATGTAGCCCCAGGGCAGACATTCAGAGAGAGTTAAGGGGCACGGTGTTTAGCTTAACTAACTTCCTCTATTTGTACAACCCGGAAGTCGCGGGGATTCTGGTACGAGATATGGGAGTGGCGCTACGGTGTCACTATGGGCTTCGATAGCTGATTGGCTGAGCGAGTACAATCACGTCACCAGCGAATCACATAGTATTTCTCAAAAAGTTTCAGCCAATCACAAGGCTTCCACGCTCTCAGCTGTGTTTATAAACAAATTCATTGTGGGGGGGTGTGGCAACCCTCATCTTCCCGCCACCTCTCAGTGTCACCCGAGGCGGGCAGTTGTGACTCCGGCGAGGCAGTGACCAGTCGTCCTGTCAGCTCTCTGTAATTAGAGGTTAAGTCTCCAATAAACATCACGGCGCGCCCCCAGCCCTTCTGTGTTCCAACCCCACCATGGCGCAGTATCTTCAGGGGCTCATGGAGGAAGGCATGGGCGGCGTAGAGACGCCTCCGGCAGGTAGCGGGCGCGCGGAAAGAGCCCGCGTGGTCCAACTTGCCGCCATACCCAACGCCACGCGTTATACACCAAGCCCCGACATCCACACAGCCACTCAGCAGCAACTCTGGCCAACGACCCGGCAGCATGCGCCCACCACCTCCTCCAGGACCAGGGGATGCGACCGTGGGCATGTCGCCGGCAACATTTGAGGCGGGGCCACCAGCGTAGAGGACTACAGCAGCATTTGCGGTTGGGCGGCACCCACAGCGGCACCTTATGTACGCTCCTTTGTAACACAGAGGTGCAACAGCGCATTGACGCGCGCCTGGGCAAGCAAGTGTTCAGCAACTCTCAACCACGGAGGCAATCGACGTTGTAGAAGCGTGGTGATCGGTAACACGCTGTATGTATCGGAGCGTGGGCGGAATTCTTCTCTCTAGCACAGGCATCGAGTGACAGTGTGTGTGCATATATCTCCCAGTGCCGCGCAAGCGAATGAGTGCGGCTTTAGGTGCCCTGAGTGCCAGTGCCCCTTAGAGGAGTACATGCTCAGCAAGAAATAGTGATGGGGCTACGTGATCGCAAACATGAAAGCGGGGGTGTTGCGTTGCTTCCCCCGCTCGAGTCATTCAGTGAAATAGTTCGCGTGTGTGAAATTTTTGAGGCCGCAGAAAAGGCGAGTGATCACCTTCGAGCTACGTAGCCAGTGTGTGGGGTCGGTGACACACTAACCCCGCCCGTCATGGCTCCACACCACGAGGTGGCGGCAGCGGGCCCCGCGCGCCGCTTAGCGGACAGAAAAACCCGCCAAGACGGAGTCCGGCGGGGACGCAGGCGGTGCCCAGCATGCGGTGAATCTGAGTGTACAGGTGGGCGTCAGTGCAGAGCGTTTGCAGCGACATGCCGTTGTTGTGGCCAGAAGGGCACTTCTGGCGCCTGTGTCCGGCCCTCACCCCCCAGGGCGGCGCTCGTCCGCCCACCCATCATTCGAACTTCACCCCTACCTCCGGTGCAGTGATCGTTGGAGGAGTGGGAGATGGCGGCGTCGCTGCCCGTGGTGATCAGCTGCTCACGCCCTCGCGCCACGTGTCCCTACACAGCAGTGGTTGGACACTGGGGCGCAAGTGTCTGTGGCGGGTCGCCTACTGTTGGGGACCTCGGCATATCCCAACGTCAGCTCCAGGCTACACCCACGGCAGTCACCCACGTTGCCGGGGGCAGCATGCGACTCCTGGAACCATCACCTGTCAGGTCTCCGTGGGGACTGTCTCCACCACAGAGTGCATCTACATAGCCGAAGGCGTGCAGCAACTCTACCTATCGCTCAAGGCATGCAAGGCCCTTCGCCTGGTCCATCACACCTTCCCGCGCCCCCTTTCACCCACCAGTGTGTGTGCTGTGGAGCCACCAGACACCCCACAAGACCCACGTCGCCCGGAATCGCCACCTCACGAACTTGTAGAGGAGAACGTCGATCGCCTCGAGAAATGGTTCTTGAGCACTTCGGGCGCACTGTGTTTGCCATGGGACGCACGCCGCTACCAGAGATGAGCGGTCGCCTCACCACGTCCACCTACGGCCCGACACACGCCCCCACGCAGTCCACGTCCCAGCCTCAGTCCCGCTCCACTTCTTTGACTAGGTACGACGACAGTTGGACGACGATGTGGACAAGGGCATCATCGAGGCGGTGCCCGCAGGCGAGCCCACCGAATGGTGCTCCAGAATGGTGGTAGTGCCAAAAAAGGACGGAAGGCCCCGTCGCACGGTCGACTTTCAGCGCCTTAACCGTGCGAGCCTCAGAGAGACACACCACACCAGACCGCCCTTCGATCTCGTCTCTAGCGTGCCCAAACATACATTTAAGACCGTAGCGGACGCATACTCGGCTACCACCAGGTCCCCCTCGACGAGGAGAGCCGCAAGCTCACAACATTCATCACCCCCTGGGGCGCTACCGATACCGCCGCACCCCATGGGCCACTGCGCTTCGCAGGACGCGTTCACAAAAGCGTTTTGACGACACCATCACCGACGTGCCCAGGAAGCTCAAGTGCGTGGACGACACTCTACTCCACGACAGCAGCGTCAGCGACGCCTTCTGGCACACATACAATTTTCTCCAGAGGTGCATGGAGAGCGGTGTCACCCTGCGACCTGACAAGTTCCACTTCTGCAGGAGGAGCGTCACCTTTGCCGGCTACCTCCTGAGCTGGGAAGGGTACCAGCCAAGCCGCGACCTCGTCAACAGCATAACCGACTTCAAGATGCCCGCCCAGCCCACCCTGACTGACGTGCGGTCATGGTTCGGCCTCGTCAACCAGGTCGCGCCCTTCCTGGCGGTCGCCCCTGTCATGGAGCCCTTCAGGGAGCTACTCAAGAAACCGGGTGGGAAGGCAGTGTACTGGACAAGCAGTTGGAGGCGCTCTTCACCTCCGCCAAAGACACTATTGGGCGATTGGCGGCCGAGGGACTGCGCTTCTATGATGTGTCGCGCCCTACAGCAGTCCTCACTGACTACAGTCGCCAGGGTATTGGCTTCCTTGTCCTGCAGCAGTACTGCGAGTGTGTCTCGGAGAAGTCGCCGCTATGCTGCCCTGGCGGGTGGAAACTTGTGCTCTGTGGCAGCCGACATCTCACAGCGGCCGAGAGGAACTACAGTACCCTCGAGGGAGAAGCGCTTTGCCATCGCCTGGTGCCTAAAGAAGGCACGCCTCTTCCTCCTTGGCTGCAAAAACCTCACGCTCGTCACCGACCACAAGGCCCTTACAAGGATTTTCGGAGACAAGGAACTAAAGGACATAGCCAACCCCCGGATCCTCAACCTAAAAGAGAAGACGCTAATGTTCACCTTCCGCATCAAGTACCTGAAGGGCGACACTAACTGCGCGGCAGACGCCTTGTCGCGCTACCCGATCCTGTCAGGTGGGCCAGAAGGATCGGACGAAGACGATGAAGAGCTGGTATGCGCAGCCATGACCGCAGCCACGCCGCGGCAGCCGAGGACGAGGTGGGGCAGGTGGTAGACCTTTATCAAGTGGAGGAAGAGGCTGCACGGGACGAGGATACCGGCTCTTTGCGGGAATGCGTAGCCAATAACGGCTGGGCTGAACGAAAGGACTGGGAGCCGCTCGCCCTCCGCCAGTACTTCAAGATGCGGCGCCACCTCTCCTGCCAAGGGAACATCGTCCTTTACAACCTGTGACGAGAAACACCCGCGGCTGGTCATACCTGCGGCCCTGAGGCGTGCAGTCCTCGCGAACCTTCATGCGGGGCACCAAGGCAGGACTCAATGCTACGCAGGGCGAGGCAGTCAGTCTACTGGCCAGGGATTGACGCGAGGTGGAGCAGAAGAGGCGCCAATGTGGGTATGCGATACCCGCCGCCCCTCCAGCCCCGCAGAAACCCTCTTGCCCACCCCGCCCCCGCAGTACCCATTCCCAGCAAGTGGTGGCTGATTTATTTTCAACTGGACGGCCACACCTATATCGCCGTCGCTGACAGGCTCTCGGGATGGCTCGAAGTGGAGCACCTGTCAGGCGACGCCACCAGTGCACGCCTCATCACGGTGTTCCGACGATGGTTCAAGCGCTTCGGCATCCCAGAGGAGCTGTCGTGCGATGGGGGAACGAACCTCACCAGCCAGGAATCCAGGGGCTTCCTCGACACCTGGCGTGTGCGGCTGAGGGTCTCATCAGCACATTACCCCCAGTCTAACGGCCGCGCAGTAGGCGGCAGTCAAGTGTGCCAAGAGGTTGCTACCGGCAACACTGGCCGGAACGGCTCCCTGGACACCGACGCCGCTGCATGGGCCATCATGCAGTACTCAACACCCCCCGCAGGGCTCTGAAGCCTCCCCAGCCCAGCTGATCACAGGACGTCAGCTGCGGGACGCCATACCTGTGGACGCGTCGCTCTATGAGGTGAGCGAGCGATGGGCGTGGCTGCTGCGGGGCGCGAACGGGCCATGGCCCGCTCTGGGGACAGTGCAGCTTCCCGGCATGACCAAACAGCCCACAACCTCGAGCCCCTCACGCCCGGCCTACGGACCCGCATCCTAAACCCCGGCAGTGGGCGCTGGGATCGCGCAGGCACTGTCCTGGAGACTACGGCACCCAGGCAGTACTTGGTGCGGCTGGACGGCAGTGGGCGCACCACCATCAGGAACCGGCGCCACCTGCGCCCTCTCACATGCGTTCAGGCGCACTACGACGGGACAACAGCGATGCCTGGCGCCACCCCGCCCAGCCAAGGAAGGCCTCAACGCCACAGACAGGCACCACGCCACCTGCTGGACTACGTGTTAGGTAACGCCACCCCTCAGGCAACACACTGAGTGCCACACATATCACAAAATTTGTTTGTATCCCTCGGTTCACTCTTTTTCAAATGTTTCTGTTTTTTCATTACACCGCCCACGGTGAGCTATTTGTGTAATTGGGGGGGGAGTGTGGGGGTGTGTGGCAACCCTCATCTTCCCGCCACCTCTCAGTGTCACCCGAGGCGGGCAGTTGTGACTCCGACGAGGCAGTGACCAGTCGTCCTGTCAGCTCTCTGTAATTAGAGGTTAAGTCTCCAATAAACATCACGGCGCGCCCCCAGCCCTTCTGTGTTCCAACCCCACCATTCATCATCCACACCAAAATGCTCCACCCTTCTCCCTCCTCCTCCTCCTCCACCTCCTAGCTTCTCCTCCTCCTCTTCCTCCTCCTAACCTTTTCTTATAGCAGCCGGCAGCAGTTGTAGCAGTAGCAGCAGCAATATTTTTTTTTTTTTTTTTTTTTTACATACATACATACATACATATACATGAAGCCCAAAGGTGCACTGTCGTGTGCTACCTATCTTAAGGGCAATTTACACATAAATATACAGACCTAAAAACTAAAAACTAACATTATATACATTTATGCATCACTAAAGTGTTTGTTGAGGCACTGTTGCTGTCACTAGTGTCACAGTATCAGTAGCCTCAGCTGGGTGGGCTTCAACAGTCTCCACCGATTGGCCGCCAACTTTACACTTTGTGTCTTCATCTCCTGGATGTGAGGGACAATCAATCAATCAATCATTGGGGGCATACGCCGGGGGGCGCGTCGCCTCGCCCACCCTACGACGCCATTCCCGGAGGTCACCACGCGCGAGTTCCCATGCAGGCTCCTTTCCCATACCAAGCAGCTCTCGACAAGAAACATCAACTTGCCCCAGCCACGAGCCTTGTGCAGTGGCGTCACCAGGAAAAAAAATTTGGGGGGGCTTTAGCCCCGGGGTGGTGATGGGCTATCCAGCTGGGGGGTCGGGGGGTAATTTTGAAAATTAATCAGTTCCAGGGTAATTTTGAGGACCAAAAAAGAGAAGAAAGTGGAATTAAGCTTTAATTACATGACACATAAATACCACTCACATGTCAAATTAGTCGTGATGTCAGTTTGTGAACGAGATAATAACAATCACATTCTCACCATCAAAGTCGGGGCGAAAAAGAAAGGTTGTTGTTGATGATGAATTTGGTTAGGGGCTGTTCACTTACAGGGATATTACTTTAGGTTGATTTTAATATATTGTTGGATAACTGAAAATAAAATATGTACGAATATAATATACATTCTAATGTTTGTGGACTTAAGTGTTCCCACAGAATATTGAGAACAATAACCTTGGGTCAGGATCGAGACCTACAAGGCTACAATGCCATTGCTATACTGCCTTTTTTATGTCATATTACAGACAGCGACAGTCACTGTCTTGTATTAGCTTTCATACACACTGACAATATCTTTGAACTAGGCAATAGATATTCGTGATCTGCAAAATTCACATGCAATGATATTTGCTCAAGAAAAAAAATACTTGCTTTACCTTTAAAAATTTAACAGTCCTCTTCCTTTGCATAACATGTAGCCTACACACTGAAGCGATTCAAGCGAAGCTGCGTAGCATGATTGAAGTCATGAAAGAAAACGAATCTGACTGAGAAGTCACGAAGTGAACGGTAACTATTTTTTTCATTTAATAACCCAAAGCAGGGATCAGCTTGGTTTGGAAGAGGTAACGGAAGTTTTTATAGAATATCTCTATAATAGAATATACTTAGTAATTTCAAGGTTTGTTAGCAAACATATTTCAACATTTAAATGAAACATCAAACCAATTTTCTATAAAAGTGTAAAATAAGGTTTTGCTCTGGCATGGAAAATTGGATAAATATTCCTTTTTATTGTTTTTGGGTACAGGGTACTAGCAGCAATTTTGGGGGGGCTCAGTCCTTTGACTTGGGGGGCTCAGTCCCCCTTAGCCCCCCCACGGTGACGCCACTGCACCCCCAGCTTTGAGGAGCTCCGCACTGATATTACAAACACCAGCTGCCTTTCCACCCCTCAACTTTGCTACGCCTCTCTGACTTCGCTCAAGAGAGGGTGCGGTTTCGTCAATGGGGGGAAATCGGCATCCACTGCCTTTTAAGCCAGTGGTGTGAAGCTGCTCAGTTGGAGGGTCCACCGTGAACAACTGCCCAAAGTACTCAGCCCAACGAGCCATCTGCCCATCCATGTCCGACACGAGGGGGCCCATCTGCTGTTCGAATAGCACTCGCCCGAGAAGGAGACTTGGAACGGAGCTTCTTCAGGGCTCGGTAGGCGGGTCGGGGTTCATTAGCGTTCCAAATGACCCTCGACATTCCCAGCGAGACTCCTGACATACCTCTCCTTGGGCTCTCCCCAGGAGGTTCTAGTCCAGCGTGACAGAGCCCTGTGCTGGTCCCTGGTTTTCCCCCCAGCCCGGCCAGCGCGACCTCCTCAATTTTCTCCAGCGTCTCCGTCGAGACAAAACC
>JACEEZ010020876.1:0-30000 GCA_016584305.1 Chionoecetes opilio
CCCCTAAAAAACTGGGTGAAGGTCTTTAAAAAATCTTCATGGTTTTACGAAGATCCCAGAAAATTTTTTCAGCAGACGGTCAAGCTAACTAAAACAAGGATTTAAATAAGCAGGAAAGGGTTTTTGTAACGAACAAAAGCAAAGTACTTCTTAAAAACCCTGTTGTAACGTAGGGAATGGGCTGCCGTCGACGTATAAACCAAAATCAATAGAATCTTTAAAAACGCCTGATAAATTTTTCATATCAAACCCCCGGTTTGTCACGTTATCTCCGATAAAAATTTATTCGCGGGTTTGATATTTTACTCTCTTTGGTAAAAATGATTGCGATTCGCGTCTACAAAAACCCCTCCCACACGTCTCAGACAGCCCCGAGAAAACGGTCATACAAAAACTTTTGACCTGTGAGGGCTGGTCAGAAAGGGGCCCCTGTCAGATGCCCCCCCATCGGGATTTATCCCGGGGTCACGCGCGGGGGCTTTGAAGTGAGGGCGTCCTATTTGGGAAAAAACCACTACCACAGTGGTTTGAAACGGACTGGGGCCTGATGCTCTGCCTCCCAAAAAAAGCCCCGGGCAGGTGACGCACCACCCTTGAACTTCACACGAGCCTACCCCAAACCTACTTTAACTCATACACACCAATAGCCCCGAGTTAAGGGTTTCCCACTACTACTCTCGCCCTGTGAGGGTGGTTCAGTTGGGGTCCTGAATTAGTGACCACCATGGGGATTGAAGGTACCGGGGGTCACTCGCAGGGGGCATTAAAGTGTCGGCGTCCTAAGGAAAGTAACAATCCGCAGGGATTAAAACGGAGCTGGGGCCGTTTGATGCTGCCCCCAAGAAGCGCCGGGCAAGGCTCCCGCACCCCCCTTGAACCCCCACAGTTTTTCCACCTTTACAAAAACACATAACAGACCTATCTAAAAGGGACTAAACCTCCCCCCAAAAAACTAGTAGTAGTTAGCCTAGATTCAGCTTTAAACTTTCCTCACAAATTCCATGCAGTTTTTCTATATTGCGGGTACCCTTTTTTTTTTCGGCCCAGCTTCGGCGGGGGAGGGGGGTGGGGGGGACCCTTCATTCCTATCCTTCTCTCTTTTTATTTTTAGTGTAGTGTAGTTAAAAGCAAACACCCTTTTTAGGCCCTTCGGTCTGTTGCTGTTTGTGTTTCCTTTGTTTTCCTTTTTTTCCTCCTCCTCCTTCCCTCCCCTTCCTTCCCCCTCCTCCTCCCCCCTCCACTTCTCTCCTCCCCCCTTTCCCCCTCCTCCCCCTCCCCCCCTCCTCCCCCTCCTCCTCCCCTCCTCCCCCTCCCCCGCCCCCGGGACGCCTCCTCCCCCCCCCTCCTCCTCCTCCTCCTCCCCCCCCGCGACGCCCCCTCCCCTCCTTCAAACTTTGATAGCCAGCTGTATACCAGTTAATAGAAATGATAATGATTCGATTGCGTCAATTTTTTGGTTATTTAAACCTACCCATTCCTTCCTGGGGAATCCGCTAAACTTCATTCAGATCCCGAAATTTACAGCGTTATTAGAAAGTTCGTTAAATCAGCTGTCACAAACCCACGAGGGAAAAGGGGGGGGGGAAAAAACCTTGTTTTTCCGACAAATTCGATTTCGTAAAAAATGTGAGTTGGGCCTGAATTTTGGGCCCAGCGATCAATAATTGTTCCCTTGAATAAATCTGAAAATACAGAGAAACGTTGCGACGAACAAATTTTTCCCGTTAAACAAGGGAACTTTTTAAAAAACTTTTGGCCCTTGTCAGAAATAGATTGGAGCGTGCTATCAAACAAACGAATATAAAAGAAACATGGGGTATTTTAAAAATATCTTGAACAAGCCGTAAAGTTTTTTCCATCGGTAAAAGCGTCCATTAAAAATTAAAAAAAACCCCAAGGGTGAACAGACAAAACGAATTGGGCTTTTACAGAAAAAAAGGACCTACCGAAATACTTTCATTCAAAATTTAAATATAAAAAAGATTCGAAAGAACGGCGCGATACGAAAAAATTGATAAAGAAAAATAAGAATATCTTAAATTATTGCAAATCAGTAAATCAAAACCCAAAGAATTTTTTAGGTAGTGCGCAAAAAGAAAATTTTTAAGGAACATAGGTCTATTGCACTTTAAAACGGTAAAACTTTCTAAAATGAAAACGAGGGTGAAGTATTAAATGATTTCTTGATTCTGTTTTACGTAAGATATAAATTTCTGGCAGCTGTGCGCGTTAAAAGTACGTAATTCCATTTATCAATTTCGAATTCCTTGAGGACACAAAAATTAAAACAAAGATAACTTAAAGTTAACAAAAACCCCCCAGCCAGACTGTATTGCACCGCGAGTTTTAAACGAAGCGAAGCACCAGGTTTGTAAACCTCTTTCAATACTTTTTAACAAATCCCTAAATTCCGGTAAGGTCCCTTGCGATTGGAAACTTGCAAATGTTACTCCAATGCAGAAAAAAAGTGATTTGACACAACCGAGCAACTACAGACCGATCAGCCTCACATCCGTAGTCTGTAATTTAATGGAAACAAAAATACGAGACAATGTGGTAAAATTCTTAGTAGAAAATAAGCTGATCAAAAACTCTAAGCACGGCTTTCGTAATAAACGTTCTTCTCTCACAAATCTGCTAGACTTTTTTAAAGATGTATACAAGCACGTTCGATGAGACGAAAGCAGTAGATGTGATTTATCTTGACTTGCAAAAAGCGTTTGACAAAGCCCCCATAAGCGTTTACTTAAGAAATTAAAGTCTCACGGCATAGCTGGAAATATCTGAAATTGGCTAGAAGACTGGCTTTCTGAGAGAAAGCAGCGCGTCGTAATTAATGGAAAAGCATCTAGCTGGCAAGATGTTTTAAGTGGTGTACCGCAGGGATCTTTACTAGGTCCTGTACTTTTCTTAATATATGTAAACGATATTGACGAAGGTCTCACCTGTAAGATATCAAAGTTTGCGGACGATACTAAAATAACGAATAAAGTAATCACAACTGCCGATAAGATGCAATTGCACTCTGACCTTGATCGCTTAGTTAGTTAGGCAAAGAAGTGGCAGATGAAATTTAATACCGATAAGTGTAAGGTTTTGCATATTGGAAGTAATAACGATCAGATTAACTACTCAATGGACGGACATGAACTTTCCAATGTTACCGAAGAAAAAGACTTGGGGATTATTATAAGCAACGACCTCAAGCCCAGTAAACATTTAGTCCTTGTGCCATTCAGCATATTTGGACTCATTGGTACCAGTTTGAGCAACCAAGGTTATTATACATTTTCTGAAAGCGTATGATCATACGCTTTCAGAAAATGTATATAAACCTTGGGTGCTCAAAACTGGTACCAATGAGCCCAAATATGCTGAATGGCATATCAAGGATCATTTTGATGTATGAAAACCCTTTCTGTACAGTGTTAGCTGTTAGTTGTGAGACACCAAATGTAAAACATGTTTTTAACTGGCAAAACGCGATTTTTATTATTCCATAAAGTATGTACAAAGCATTTCCAATGTAAATAGGAGTGGAACAGATCTGAAAATTTTAAACCAAGGTAAGCCTATATCATGATAACATCATATGATGATCTAGGAATACATTTACAAACTATCAAATTTTACTTTTAGAAGAATACTTTGCATCAAAGTGGGCGCGGCACTAAGAGAACATGTTGGATATATGAAAGTGTTCAATCCATCTGCAGTATTATAACTGCATCTGGACTGTCATCATCATCAACTGATTTATGCACGTTTTAAATTTGCACATTGTTGTACACTTTATGCTTTCATGATACATGGGACAGTCTGTTGGTTTGCAGAAAGCGGAGCATTTGCAATAGAGCAGTTCAAGGACGGACGCAGGGGCTGTTTGACGTCCATCCAGTCGATGCTGATATCTGTTTCACTGACAGTCCAGCCATAGCCGTGTGGAGCAGGTATTTGTAGGCGTTGTACAAGTGTTTTTGACTTCCATACGTAGGTGACATAGTTGGCTCCATGGCATGGCTTCCGTAGGGTGCGGCGCATGGAGGAAGCTGGTATGACTCGGCCTCGCCCACGTTTTGCCAAGAAGAACGGTACCTGTAATGATAGCAGTTATAAAATTTGTATACGGGTTATGCCACTTTACTTTAAGCAATGTAAAATACAATACCATATATTGAAAATATACGAATCGAAACAAAAAAACGACTGCGTCGCAAAAAAAACCCAAGAAAACATAATTCAGCCAAAAATAAAAATTGATATAAAAGGTGTCGCCAAAAAATTTAATGTAAATATATACATGAAAAGCATATTTATTTCTAGTGAAAAGTAGGCCTATTAGCTTTACATTAATGACTAGAGCTGGTAGCATCTCTCAACTTGCGCTGGCGCTTTTTTTTTGGCTTGACGAATGCTACCGCATCGTCTAATTGCCACAATGTCACCTAGGGTAGTATATACGGCCACCTAAAGGAGTTCAATCGCTGCGTTGTCCTTTGGTCTCATAAAAGGGCGCAGGTGAAGGCCTAAAAGTTCACTGAAGACATCTTCGTCAAGTTCTGGTTGCTGTCCCATCTTGGTGAATAGCTGTTGGAAACCTTGCACTCCGCTTCACCATTCCTATTCTGACAGTTTGCCCTTTCCGGCAAAGGAAACTGGTGGCATCGCATCCCGTCATCGCATGCATTGCTGGAAAGGGCGTTGGTGACAGATGGTCCAAGGGAATCAGCAGAAGATGGGTAGGAACAATGCGCGATGTACCTTTGGTTCGGTCAGTGAACTTCTGGTACAGCGGACATCTCATCTTGTTCTGATAATGCAGTGCAAGAACAAAACACATCAGTGTCTTCACTGCTGATGGACCACTGCCCTGTTGGAGGTTGATGCAAATTGTGCATGTAGCATCAGCCCTTGTGTCCGCCTCTTCTTGTGTGGAATTCAAGTCATCAATTTCCCCTGATGATTCATCTGTAAGGCGGTAACAAACCTCACCCGATGTCACAAACCCGTGTTCTGCCGTGAGCCACAGCCCGTACTTTCCCCCTTCTGCCACTCAGACACAATGAAGTGGATCAAGTTGGTCATATTCACTGACGATGTCAGGAACTTCCGCCACTGTTGAACTTGCTGACCCCCCGGCCTATGTTGAAATTCTTTTTTTAGACAATACAGAAGTATTCTGATTGGCTGTGCTATCTACAACGTATCCTTATTTATCCATTTAATCGATTTTATTTATGGTAACATTGCAAATGTATTAAAAAATATACTAGATATTGCCGTTACTGTAACATTCATAGATTGTTATTTATTTTTACTTTCTTATCACAAATATACCTACTTCGTAGCTAAAAGGTTGCTTTCTTATTTCTTTATTGCTAACAATTCAACAAGTAGGTTCAGAGATTCAATAGGAGAGCGATCGGCTATATTTCACATTATGCATCAAATGTATAGAAAGGTAGTTCTTTTTTCTAACTAAAATCTTTTATAACCTTAACAGCTACCTTTCTCAGATGTTTATCATGCATTTATGAAATCCCTAGTCCAAGACCTTTAAAATGATGTATAATAACCTTGGTTGCTGTTACTGGTACCACGGACCCCCATTGGCAGAAGCACTAATTGTTCAGAAGTTGTTAAGAGGGCTAACAAATTAACTGGTTTCATAGGAAGAACTTTCAAATATAAGTCTGAAAAAGTCATTCTTACACTTTTCAATGCGATCGTACGTCCTCACCTCGAACATTGCGTTCAGTTCTGGTCACCCTACTATAGAAAAGCTATAATCAAACTAGAGCGAGTACAAAGAAAAGTTACTAAAATTATTCCGCGCTTGCGAAACAAGCCATACGAAAAGCGATTGAAGGAACTGAACATATTCAGTTTGTCATAACGTAGGTTGCGAGGAGACTTAATATAATTGTTTAAAATGTTCTATGACTTCGATAATGTTAACATAAACGACAATTTGAACATTGATTGGACAAGCACTACTCGTAGTAATGGATACAATTGGTAAGCGATTTCGGTCACATGAAGCGAAGCACTTTTTCTTTAATCGAGTTGTTAATATAAGGAACTCTCTTCCAGCACAAGTAGTTAATAGTAACACGGTTAAGGCGTTTAAAAACAAACTAGATTAATACTTAGCATCAACTGCCCAACTCTATTACTTAGGCCCTACGTAAACTCTTTTTTTTGTTTTGTTACGTTAGCTTTGGTTTAGAATATGTCTCTCCTTCAATCTTTCCTATCAAATTCCATGGCAGTTTTTCTATACTGTATGGTGGGTTTTTTTCTCACTTTTTTCCTGCCGGCCTCGGCCGGAGGGAGAGGTGGATGAGGCTTCAACTTTACTATTCTTTTACCTCTAACACGTAGAAACTATAGTGGTAGAAAGTAGTCACACAGACAGCCTCGTTTGGCCTAGTAGGGCTGTTGTTGTCTGTTCTTCCTTTGTATTCCTTTGTATTCCTCCTCCTCCTCCTCCTCCTCTTCCTCCTCCCCCTCTTCCTCCCCCTCCTCCTCCCCTTCTCACTCCTCTACGCCAGCCTCTTCCTCCTCCTCCACTCCAGCCTCCTCCCCCTCCCCCGCTCCCTCGTATTCTCCTTCTTCCTCTGCCTCCGATGTTCCAGTAAGACGTGGTTCGCAAAGAGCACCAGCAGTTAAGGCGTCCTTAACGATCAAAACCTTCAATAAATTTCAGGTTCTTGGCGAAATGAAGGAAGACGTACACGAGACGAGATTGATCGGAGACCGAATTCTCCGAGGACAGCTAGTGGAGTTTTGTGGTAGGGTTACAAGTGATAAAAGGAAGCGCTTCTGTTTCCCAGGAGCCAGACTCGACGACATCACTGCAGCCTGCAATGACGTCACCAAGAACACTAACGATAACACTCTCTATGTCATTCATGCAGGAACCAACGACGTGTACAGTAGCGGATCTGAAGAAATACTGGACAAGTACGGGAAAGTTGATCCGGAAATTCAAGACAAAAAACTAATCATATTTTTAAATTTCAGAAACTCCCCAGACTGGGAGTTGGCCAACGCATTTACGATAAAGCTTTCAGCGTAAATACCCGGCTAAGGTCTCTTTGGCACGGGAAAAAATGTAGACTTCGCATACTTCGGGGAAATAATTTCTGCGAGGACCCCATCCTGGTTTGAGGATTCCATCCGTTGGGGATGACGGACTCCACCTCAGCCCTTTGGGGCCATGCACGATTAGGACGTCTGCTAAATGATAAAGTTTCTTCTTACAGATCAAAAACGACGAGCGGATGGCAGTAGCAGCCTCACCTTAACCTCTTTCTTACCACCCCACAGCAACGCTGGGTCACGTTCGGTTTCCGCAAATACTAATCGAAGTAGCTTAATCAAGCGCTCTGTTACAGTGGACCCTAGACACCCTGCTGGTAAACCCTCACGCAATGTTACAAAAACTATTAAGGAACTTAAATTACTATACACAAATGCCAGAAGCATTAAAGCGTAATGAATTATTGGCTTACGTTGTTTCCGAAACGCCAGATATCGTTAGTATCACTGAGAGGTGCATCAACACCAAAGATAAACATCTATTATCTGAAATAGCCATTCCAGGTTACAAGACATTCCTAAATTGTCGTACGCATAAAGCAGGTGGTGGTGTCATTCTTTACATTAAAGATAATTTCCAAGCAATCGAAATCGATAAAGTAAATCAAGATAATTATGACTCAGTCTACGCAAAGATTAAGCTTAACCATAGACCACTGTATACCTGGAATGCACACGCGACAATGTTTTGAATTGCGGGGCTGCATAGGGGCCTGAGGGGCGCCCGACAAAGAGATAGAGTGATCTATGGACTATCATATAGACTGGTTTATCAGTATATATGATATTCTGTAATCTTCGTAAATGCTTGTTCTATAATATTATCAAATAAAAAACAGTAAAACATGCTAAGGAAATGCCATTACGAGACTATGAAGAAATATGCATGAACTTATTCACATATTCACTTTATATTCACTTAACTCTTCGCCATTTAAAACTTTGCGAGTCAACTTTTATCATGAAGGGTATCAATAGAAGGGCAATTTTAATAGCTTTCCATTGCTATATTTCGTTATCTGATAAATTAATTAGAACCATGCATAAATTAGCCCTAATTAGCGTCATTAATCAAGAGAACCAATCCGAGCTTTCTCCTCAAGTTACAACAAAAAATAACGGTTTAAAACTGAACGGTCAACGTTGCATCACAGATCTCCGTAGAAATAATTTCAATGTTAGAGTTGTTGATCGATGGAACAAGTTACCAGCAAATGTTGTCGAAGCCATAAATAAATACATTTAAAAACAGACTTGACGCGCACTGTAAATTAAATGGGTATTGATAGTGCCCTCGAATTAATATTATAGTCCCCCGGATCGATTAGTGTTAGTGGTAGTTGTAGTTAGCAATTTCATATCCTATCATTCTTCTCTACGAAACTTCCATGTTCCTATCTTCTTTAGGGACATGGTATAGTTTTCCAACTGTCCTCTTACATGTAGTTGATAGTTAGTTACGAGCGAGCGCAAAGCGCTCGCGAGTCCTCACTGGATACAGGATTTTTCTCACATATAAGCGGCCGACTCGACCGACTATCACGCTTTTCAGGAGCTTATATCTTTGGAATCCCGCTTCCGATTGACAAGCGGTCTTCGCCATCTGATATTCAGATCATATAGCAATGAAATAAAAATCATGAAATAGGGATTCAATCCCTATTTGTGCTTGACATGTTTTGTCTCACGTGAGGGGTCAGCATGGCGCGTGGCGCGTGCCGTGATAAGGGTGTCAGACAACGTTATCTTGCTATAGCTGAGAAACGGCTGTACCGACTAAATTGAAATTTGGTGTGTGGTTTGAGACCACACACCTAGCAATGTCACAGAGGTCAAACTCCGGGTGACGCCGCACGTGCGCACGTGCTCGGCTCGCTCGTCCTTTGTCGATTAGGGCGTCTTACTGGTAGTTACTGGTTCAACAGATACCCTAGTTATGGACCAATAGATCTCCTGGTGTCTGTTATTCCTATGTATTCCTATGTATTCCTCCTCCTCCTCCTCCTCCTCCTCCTCCTCCCCCTCCCCTTTCCTCCTCCTCTCCTCCTCTCCTCTCCTCCTCTCCTCCTACCTCCCTCCTCTCCTCCTCTCCTCTTCCTCCCCCTCTCCTCCCCCTCCTCCTCCTCCTCCACTGGTTAGATATTACTAGTGGGGTGCCCCAGGACTCGGTCTTGGGTCCTACTCTGTTTCTGATATATATCAATGATCTGGACTGCGGACTTGTATCTAAAATATCGAAATTTACTGATGACACCAAATTAGGCGGTAAAGCATATACTAGAGAAAACTGCGAACTCATACAACGTGATCTAGACAAATATCAGATTGGAGTGATAAATGGCTATTAAAATTCAATTCCGATATATGTAAAGTAATGCATATAGGCAACGATAACCTCAAATATAAAAATATCAAAATGCAAAATAAATCGTTAAACTGAAGTACAGCAGGAAAAGGATTTAGGTGTTACATTAGTAATGATCTTTAAAAAAAAATACGCATTGCTAGCTTTCCAGTAAAAGGCGAATATGATATTGGGGGTTCTTTAAACGCAACTTTGAACATGAAACTCCGAAAGTAATGACACGAATGACACACGTCTTTGGTTAGGCCGCACTTATAATATGCCGTTCAATTCTGGTCGCCTTGGATCGTAAAAGATCAAGCCAAATTGGAATCAGTTCAAAGAAGAGTAACCAAACTAATTCCATCTCTGCGAAATTCATCTTATAGTAGGGTCACTTAGGGCGATTCGCTTCACATTTGGTGAAGGAAGTATTGTAGGGTCTTAATCCTAAGCATTTTTTGTGCCGCGAAATCCGAAAATCTTAGGTTGGGTCACTCGTTAGCGGTAAGTTTTCGCGCATTTGCAATTGGCAATTTGGCAAAAATTGCATTACAAATTTGCAGAATGAGAGACGCGACGTAGTAGAACCTCGTTTTGGGACTCAAATTGTGATGAGCTTATAGAGTGCATAAATGTTATTTATTACTCCGTGGTTTGTTCTGTTTCGCATTACTGAACTATAATGGAAATTAGAGATAAGTTGGAAAAAAATGAAAAAAATATAAAAGGATAATTTTTGGCCTTATTTCACATCCTAATAGTCATGACAATGTTTCTGGCTGTATCTGTTCTCATAAAGGCACTCCGTCTGATTAAGTAGAATGGTACTTTTCTCTGACTGTCCCCTCATGGTCTTATTTTATGACAGATACGGTAATGAAATTTCGCAAATAATTGTATAAATTTCATTGGATATAATTTTAGAATTAGCTATAAACCCGTACAACTAAAATAATTCATTTATTCCCATATAAATTCATAAATTCACGAGAAGACACACGAGAATGCCCAAATGAGTTGCTGGTCTCTTCGCCCGCATAACCCCTTCCATCGCGAGAAAGCCCAAATCTCACCACCGTCCCTTTGCGCCGCAATGTTTTTTCCAGATAAGATGGTGCCACGCACTGACAGAGAATCGAGGAGACTGGCAAGGAAGCTCTCTTGAAGCGAAGAGGGAAGAGATCAGGACTTAGGCGCAGCAAAGTCCCTGTGTAGGTCCTGCATCGTCCAGCCTACCATAGCATTCAAAACGCTGGGCCAAGAAATCCAAGTTTCAATCGGAGGAAAGCAGGATGATTGTCAGCGGGATCCTCAGACTTCACTCTGCGCCTGCTGCTCGCCCTCCAACTCGACCGCAGTCTGGACCTTCGCACCAAATCATCTCCACTATGAGCTCTCCCTGTTCCTCTTGCCCTCTTTGATCGACCAGGCCAACCGCGGGTCACGACAAAGTGCCCGTCTCAGGTTTGTTTGTTTCGGGAGAAAATGAACGCGGCGTCTCCACGGCCTCGCCAAACCCCTTCTCATCCTCTCGCGTGCTGGTCCTCTCACGGGATGCTATCCTTCAGCAGCCCCCGTTCCCCGCTCAGCAAACTTTAAGACCTGGTTGATCCCTCCTGCAGAGAGTTCTCCAACTGGGTGTTTGGCTACGGGAGAGTTTTGCCCTTGTCTTGACGGTTACGACATCGGCGCGGTCCCTCAAAGACAAGACGAGGTAACAGCGGCTCCGAGTGAGGATACGATATCGACATCCAACAGCGACGAGGATCAAGCTGGAATGACCAGGCTACAATATCTTGTTCCACCAAAAGCAACAAGACCTGCTTATGACTCTCTTCATTGCCTCCCAACCAGCACCATTTAGGGGGATTACCGTCGTCTGCGCGTGGCGCGACAAAGCCGTGGCAACTTCTGGACCGACGGAGCCAGTTCTCTTCAGAACAAGAGAAGCGACACTAAGATGATATTCCTCTCCTCCCTGCTCGACAAAGATTTGGAGGCAACCGCAAGTTTTCCTCCGGACACTGACGTCCTCGTCCTCCTCCTCCGACCTTCGTACCATGGCTCACCAAGATATCCTCCCAACACGTGCCCCAGCTTGGCAAGACGACTTTCAACGTTTCAGCTCTCCACGATGAACTGTGCTCTCACCGGGATGTGATCACGTCGTCCTTCCATGCTCTGACTGGTTGCGACACCACTCGTGCGCCCTTCTCTTCAGGAAGGCAAGTTGCAAAGCTGTCCTAGTGTTTCCAGGGCGGCCCGACCAGGCTAACCCGACGCCTTTGGTACACTCCGAAGGACCCTGGTTCCGCTGACGCAAGAAGCCTGGACGTGCTGGTGGCCGATTCGTGGGCAGGCCATTTACGATATACCTGCGCTCTCCGCAGCGGGTGGACGACCTTCAGAGAATAAGGTGTTGGAGCAGCACTGGCCCCTCCGACAGTCAACGCGCCACCAACCCACACATTATGCTAGCCCAGCTACATGCCGTCGTCCCTGGGATGGGGCTGTGAATAGGAGTTGGTGACCCCGCCCGACCAAGTACGGCTACAGGACCAAACCTGCGCGCCTATCCCTTCACCCTGCCTCCCGCCCCGCAAAGTAAATCATGATGGGTTCAGTGCGGATGCAAGAACGAACTGCTCGAACCATCGCTGTCGCTGTCACGCCTGCAGACTCTTGTTCTGAGCTTTGAGATTGCTCCCACCGAGATGTGCATCAACGCGAGGAGATGGGCATGAGGACGTCGATGGCGTAGACGACTATATATTCCGATTTTTTTTTTCAACTTGTGAACGCTCGCTATCAGCAAGTAAGAGGATTTTTTTGTGTTTCCTAATTGTTATTTCCAAAAATACGCGGAGGAGCTCGGTTTCGTTGTTTGAATTTTGGTTCTGGATTAATACTCAGGGTCAATTCGGGCGGAAAAAAGGCTTTTTCGCTTCTAACCTTAGGTGAAGGAAGTATTTTGGGGTCTTATCCTAAGCATTTTTCAGTTGAATACCCTGTTCTTACCATAATTGTACCCCCTTGCACAAATTTCCAGTTATTAAATGTGTCCTAGAGAACCAATTGTTTGTTATTTTACTTTTTTTACTTACTTAAAATTTAGTTTTTAATTATTAGAACTCAGGCTTTAGAGGCCAAAATTATTCCTTTTTATTTTTTTCCAATTTTTTTTCCACTTATCTCTAATTTCCATTATAGATCATTAATCACGAACAGATGTACAACCACGGGAAGTACTCAATAACATTTTTATGCACTCTTAATAAGCTTCATTTTGAGTCCAAAACGAGTCTCTACTCGTCTGGTTCTCCATTCTTGCAATTTGTAATTGGCCAATTTTAATTGCCAAAATTGCCAAAATTGCAATTGCGCAAAAACTTTACCGCTAACGAGGTGACCCAACTCGATTGTTCGGATTCAGCGGCACAAAATGCTTAGGATAAAATGACCCTCAAAATACTTCTTCACCTAAGGTAACGAAAGCCTTTTTCCGCCTAACGTGACCCGACTAAATCTAACTTTTGATGTTAATTGCTGTACCTGAAAGTATACTACATCACCTTATAGCATTGCTTTTCTGCTGTGTATGGGCGTTGTACTTATCATGTCTCTTTGGACAATCAATAGCGTCTGTTACACAGCTTGTAATATTTCTTAAAATCCAGCCACTCTAGACTGTAATCTAGTCTCAAATTATATATTGGCTGTGGACTCTGCTCTAGCAGAGTGGTAAGGTATCTTTTGTCTGCCCAAATACATGAATGTGTTGTTTCCATATATTTGTTAAAGAAGAGTTACGTGTGTCAGACTACTTGGGGCATCCATTCATCCCAGTGTAGAACTGTAAGGTTGATCTAATGAATTCAGGAGTTGTATAATCTTACCTATTCTTTTTTCTACCGTGGCCGTTCTTGCTAGGGTGATAGCTAGTTATGTTACTTTGGTAATGTTGAACATTTTTGCATCATTTCCGTGAGAATTTTTTGATTGTTTAAACTCGGTACCATTGTCTGAGAGCAATGTGGATGGTGTAGTTAATTTAAAGAAAGACTTCATCCGTAAATGCTTTAGCAACTGTTAGAGCTATTTTGTCTTTCATTACCAAAACTGAAAATCTCAAAAAATGATCAATGTCTACTATAACACGTAATTGAGAACCAGATTCTGTTCGTGGGAGTTTTAACCAAGTCTATGGCTTTGTCTCCTTACGTCCTTAGGTTTATGATAGGTAAGCTAGGGGCAGGTATTCCACTGGAACACCTTTGCTTTCATCACCGCATGAATTGACATTTATGTAGTGTGCAACAATATCACGGCGTCCTGTATGGCCAAAGTATTATAAACGGCTTTGGGAAACAGCTATTTTCCCAGGGTAAGCTCTCAAGGCTAGACTCATGTACATGGGAAAGAAATCTTGCTTATAAGTGTAGAAGGTACTCAGCTGTGTAACCTTGCGTTTTGGTATCCTGTCTATCGTGGAATATATGTATCCTCGCACCAAAAGGTTATATTGTCACCTAAACTCAGTAATTGGGACAGGTAATTTTGGCAATTGGGTATCATCCCCTGACGATCCAAGTAGTAAATGATGGAGCACAGAATGGAATCATTTCGCTGTTCCTCCCTCATGTTTGGGGAATAGCGATTTGGTTGTCATGTTTTGGTTGTTCAGGTGTTGCGGTTACAAGTGCAAATTTCCGTGATAATGAATCAGCCACAAATTTAATCTTTGCCTGCATATACGCAAATTTTGGGTGAATGTAGGAATGTCAGGCGCCAACGTGCTAAATTACCCTGACCATTCCTTTGAATTGAATATTCCCTTACAGTGGCATGGTCCTGGGTTTAACAAATTTGTACCCATAAATTACAGATTCGAAATGCTTTAAAAAAACATACGACCGCCATAGCTTCGTTATGGGTGGTTGAATAGTTGACGCTCTGCGGGATGGAGAGTTTCCTGCTGCCATAAGCTAACGCAGCGCCATTTACCTCTTTCATCCTTCTAGCTCAGAACAGCAACAAGGCCTACTCTGATGCATCAGTGAAGAGTGTAACATTGACTTGTATAATCTGTAAACAAGGACTGGGGGCACCACACAACAATGCCTTTAATTTAGAAAATGCTTGCTCTTGTGAAGCTCCCATGAAAATTCTACAATCTTCTTAAGAGATGTGATAGTGGACTTGCGAATTCGTGAGTAATCACCATTTAAACTATACCATTGGTTTTTGTAACAACTACTGAGCCCAAACAACCTTCTTAGGGCTTTGACATTTTTAAGGTGTTTTGAAATTTATCATTGCCATCAACCTTAGACGGTTGTGGTCTTTAAGCCATGGCATCCAAAACATGACCCAAGAAATAAATTTGTTTTCTTCCTGCGAGGAACATTTGTTAGTTAACCTTCCAAATTAGCATCTTTGAGTTTCGAAAGCACCCTGTCTAGTGTTTGTAGTAAACAATTTGTGTCTGGGGTACAAATAACTATGGTCGTCCCCCAGGAAGTTCAAAACTGTATTTCCTAGTAATTCTGGAAAACAGTGTTTGATTAGATACTAAAAGATAGTGTTGCGCCTGCTATTCCAATTGGGTAGCATTTTGAAAGCGTAATTGGCCTGTAAGGAGAACTGAACGCGGTGAGGTCCCTAGTTAGGTACTTCAATCTAATTGACCTACCCGTTTCGTCAAATGACAAGGTCCAGTGTTGAGAACACTTTCTTATCAGGTCCCTATGGCATCGAATATCCTGCAAATACAGATAAAGGATACCTGTAACTTGACAACTCTTTAGGCTCCAATGGTCTCCGACCGTCGCCAATCGCCTTTTTCTTAGGGATCTAAATAATGTAAATTCCATGGGCTGGTGGATGGTTCAATAACATCATCCTCTAACATTTTCATTAACCATGCCAAGATAGAGACAATTTGTGATTGGGTAATCTATTCGAGGATGGGAGCTCGCACAAGAGTTAAATATATATAATATATAATATATATATATATATATACTATATTATATCTATATTATATAGAGAGAGAGAGAAGAGAGAGAGAGAGAGAGCAGAGAAGAGAGAAGGAGACGAGAGAAGAGAGAGAGAAAGAGGAGAAGAGAGAGAGATGAGAGAGAGAGAGAGAGAGAGAGAGAGAGAGATAGATAGAGAGAGAGAGAGAGGAGAGAGAGAGAGAGAGAGAGAGAGAGAGAGAGAGAGAGAGAGGAGAGAGAGAGAGAGAGGAGAGAGAGCGAGAGAAGAGAAGAGAGAGAGAGAGAGAGAGAGTAGGATGGAGAGAGAAGAGAGAGAGAGAGAGAGAGAGAGAGAGAGAGGAATCCAATATACTACAGTTTCCCCCCACCTACTGGTATTAAAACTTTTGACCCTTGTTTTTCCCTTTAATCCCGCTTTTTCCCGCCTCGTCCCGTATAAGTTTCCCTTGGAAGACGGTCACAAATCTCCCTATTTATATATTAAGTTATTGATGTTATATTTACCTCGCCCTGTGTTGTGTTTCCCTTTGTATAGCACGTGACGGGTGGAGAAAAATCTGATGGAAGGAACACATGTAGTGTCGATATTATTATTTTTATTATTATTATTGTTATAATTATTATTATTATTATTTTAATTATTATTATTATTATTGATATCATTATTGTTATTCCTATTACTTCTAGTGTTAGCATTACCACCACGCGGTGGTGATGCCAAAGACTAACAGTACCATCATCACAAACACGACTGTCTCTATTGCAAAAGAATTTATTCCAGCAAAAGCAAGGGTTAATGTCATACGCTCCCTCAAACTTAAATATTTCTCCCCTCTTCGTGCTCTCCCCGAAGAGGGAAGTAAGGCCTGGCAATCCCGTTCCCTCCTATCTCCCTTCCCACACCCCTACCTGTAATGGAAGCTAAGGGCGATTTACTCCTTTGATCTGCAGGAAGTTTGATGGTGAGGGGGAATGGCACGAAAAGAAATTGTGTGTGCCATCGCACACAAAAAAATCCTAAAATATCGCTAAACTGACGAGGGACACAACCGTGGCAGTTGAATAAAAAATTGTACTCGAAGGCGGTTGGGGTGAAGGCCTCGGGGGAAAGATTGCCTGGAGGGAACGTCCTCTGTCAAACTACAGGTGATCACGGAGGCTTCAAGTAGAGTTTTTCGGTACGTTGCCGCGTGTGTTGTGGTAAACTATATAAATTTTGTCCTGGAGGCATACGCAGCTAGCGGTGGGATGTTGAAACAGCGTGACCTGGTAGCTGTATTTCCCTCCCTTCACTTCCTTTTAATTATACTACGTGCCATTAAACCTTTAGAAATCATACAATTATAGACATGGGTACAGTGTTAGCAGTGTGAGGGGTCTGTAAGTAAGTTATTTTTGGTAACTTGGTATCCATTAAGCCTTCTTTATTATATTTTTATTTAAGTAACCTTTATTTAGCATTCTCTACATATTAGTTCATCTTACCTGCGATAAACACAAATAAATAAATACATGCGCAGCCCCGAGTGGTACATCACACATCAAGGTACGTAAAGGTGGTGGTATGGGTGCTAATCAATGGCATATCAACAAGTATATCGGATTCATCAGTCAAGTTAGCGGTGTATACAACCACAGGGCCTGCAGAGGCGCTCACTTTGATAAACCCACACACACAACACACACACACACGCACTCACATATACACCCACACACACACACACACACACACACACACACAAAACACACACACACACACACAGACACACACACACACACACACACACACACACACACACACACACACACACACACACACACACACACACTCATGCATAAACTCATCCCTATGTCATGAGTGTTGCGTGATGTTGGTGGAACTCTGCAGGAATATTTGCTCTCATCAGCTGGATTATGTAGTGTTGCCGTTACCTTGCCTTGTGTTGTCTGTGTTTGTGTTGTCTGTGGTGCTTCGTGTGGTTTGAGTTCCTTTTCTATACATGATCTGCCTTGTGCCCTACCAACTGGTGTGTGATGCACCAGTTAACCGACTTGATTATTTGTTTAGCCTTTTCCTCCTCCTATTCTTCCTGCAAAAATATCCTATAAATGTTGTTGGGTTGCATAAACCCCTATATTGATAGCAATAATGATACTGATGATAGAAAGTTCACCTCCTCATTCTCCTACTCATTCGTTTCTTTATATCACTGTTATCAATATTACCATTATTATCAGTATTATTATTGTTTGTTTTTATGATTGTTACTATATCACATTACTTCCAACCACAAGAAACACTACTACATAACAACAACAAATCAAACATACAAGATCATTCCCACAACATCCTTACTCATTTCCCTTCGGGAGCAGTAAGGCAACAGCCCTCGCAGGTACATCCCAGGGACTCATATCTTCCTTAAACACGCACACACATGTTTTACACGGCACACCCTGCTCTCATATTCCCTCACTCAACCCTCAACAGGTTTTTGTCGCTTCTCTTGCTCTCTTAATGCGATTGTGTGAGTGTGTGTGTGTGTGTGTGTGTGTGTGTGTGTGTGTGTATATGCGTGTGTATGTTTACCTATTTGGGTGTAATCGGAGAGCGAGAGAGAGAGAGAAAGAGAGAGAGAAAGAGAGATAGAGATACAGTAGAGTAGAGCAGAGAGAGAGGAGAGAGAGAGAGAGAGAGAGAGAGAGAGAGAGAGAGAGGAGAGAGAGAGAGGAGAAGAGAGGAGGAGAGAGGACAGATGAGAGAGAGAGAGTAGCTCAGAGATAGTAGAGATTAATAATAAACAAAAAAAATATTGATATTGATTATTTATTTGTCCATGTAGTTTGTGACAATGAAACGACATATTACACATAGTGATAAAGCCCAGTCATAAGCGAAACTTTATAGACCCCTATAGATACTTTTGATCCTCTCTTAGACCTTTGTGCAAGTACCGGAACTCAAGTATTATGACTATACAAAGCCCCACCGCGCCAGGACGAACTTGGTGGGCTCGAACCGCTGACCGAAAGCGCACTCTGCACACGCTAGCAAGTAACTCTACCAACCGCGCTAGCTTGGGGGGTAACTTTTCTAGGACCTGAGAGCTATAAAACATGTATACATAGCAAGGGACTTGTCAGGCCATTTTGAAGAAATAAAATTTTATAGATGATAATATGGAAGTTACAATAATAAACTAATCATTCTCAATGCATAAAACATGTCTTTATAACCATAAAGTAATACAGACAAAAAAAAAAAAACTATGTAAACCTATGTAAAAAAAAAATATGTTAAAAAATAATGTAATGACAAGTTTGAGAAAAAAAAGATACATAACAATGAAATATCAAAATACACAATATAACATTTATGGTTGTAAAGAGTCTATACATTTTCATAGGGATTCAAATTTCCTAGTTATTTAAAAAAATACGTTGAAAGGGTAAGTCAGTCAAGCATGCACACACAGGAAAGTGATGGTTGTGGTGGTTGAGTGGTTAAAGTGGCGCCAATTCCTGTCCCTTTTTGTAGCGGTTTGGATTCAACGAGAACATCCTGTTTTATAACAAAGGCAAGTGTGTTCCGATTCCCTGCCGTGATTAACGCTCCTCGTGCCACCGGGGCCCTGGGGGGTGGGGGTGGGGGGGCAACGAGGTGCAGCGATATAAGTAGACGAAAACAAAGCCGGAACAGACCGCGTGTGGTACGTAACACAGCGTAAAAGGTGCGCGATGCCTACACGATGAAGGGATATGTGCGATGAACACGTAGATAAATATAAATCAAAGAGATAAAAATAATAGATATATAAAGCGAAAATATAATAAAAAATATATAGATAAAAAAAGATATGTGGATAATAGTATATTGACCAAAAAACTGTAACGCCTATGTTAATACATATATCAAAAGACCATAAACATAAACACCCTAAATATGGATACAAAAAGTACACAAACACACATGCAAAAAAATGAATTAACGAATTGCGAATACGCGTACAGAACAGATGGTGTAAAAAACAAGAACCAGGCGGGAGAAAGAAAATGAAAAAAAAATCACTACATTTACACATACATTGATGACGATAGATACAGCATTCACTCTACAAACCAAGACAGTACGTTAACTAATGAGCTATACATAACCGAACTAAATTTGCCCACCCCATGTTTTGTGCAATCTCTTACTATCTTCTTTATAAGGACTGGCAGCGAGCGGACATTTCGTAACAATTTAGTTTCTTCCGACATAGGAAATAAGATGCAAAAAAAATCCTTCGAGTCCTTTCAGCTGTAATTTTTTTTTTAATAATCTCTTCTCAAAAAAAAATATATATATATATATATCCCACAGTGACACATTGGTCATTACTCCCGATACGAGCACTCTTTGATGGAGTAGTGTGCGGGGATGTGAGTAAAACAGTGACCATTACAGAATTGTATGAAAATCACATCAACGTCAAGGTAGTAAAAATCCGCATCCGGCAATATATCTATTTTTAACCTAAATGGGGTTATGGGGCTGTGGTGTGGTTGTGGTCGGGAGTTGAAATATCTGGCGCGAATGGTATTATATATATATGTGATATTTTTTTCTTTTCGGTACGTTATGTAGGGTGAAACGAAATGCCGTCATAGCGCAGGATTTCACGGCGCTAGAGCTAAGCACAAACGAAACTCGCCATAACAAACTCGGCATCAAAATGTCATAAATTCTTTACTTCAGTCAATTTTTTTAAATTTAATTAAAAACCATCAGAATCTCTATATAAATTGAAAAATATTTTATCAAGTAAACCTTATCGTGGGATAATTTGCTGCCTGAGTAAAAGTGTATTGAAACCTTTACAGCTCAACATCTCGAAACTAGATTTTTCATAAATAACATGTAGAAAAGTGTTAATAACATACTTATTTTTCATTTTATTTAAAAACTAAATATAGCTATGCGTTCCTGAAGGTTCTGGCTTGATAATGGATTTTTGAGTTTGTGCTATCACAAATAAAAAAATTAATACAACATTATTTTAACTTGGCAAAGGAAAAAACGGATGAAAAAGGATGCGTTTTTATGTAAATATCAATTCCGTAATTAGTTAGCAACATTGAGGAAATTCATAAATGATTTATTACATAGATAAACTACTCTTCAAAAAGAGACAAGAAGTTTTAGAAAGTTTACATTTTGGTAAAGTGATTAAGCCTTTAATAATGGCCGTCAAATGCATATAATTAACCGTAGAAAAAAAACTTATGGCCAGATTGCCTTTATTTCTAGGCTAGAGAAGTTTTTATTTTAGATAGTCTTAATATTGTGTAAAAATTTCTAGAAAATTCAAGCAGTCTAACATGGTGTTGACCAAAAAGGTAAACAGTCCCCTTAAGTAGGCAAATATACATCTTCTATCAGCTTTCCAAGAGTTAAACTATTTAGTAACTCAAATCAACAGTCATGAGTTAAGTAAAGTACAGGTATATTATTACCTCGTACCAAGGCAGTAATTGTGGGAATCAAGAGTTCTAGATTAGCTACCGCGTTTGGTTGGGTGGGAGCTTCATTTAGTGGTCTGCCTGGCGTCGTGATGAGGCAGCTCGCGTGTTGGATAACCACCGGGTAGTAAATGCCTCAACGACTCCTTTGCTCTGGCAAATAATCAAACTATTGACCGGGGAGCTACGTGGTATTGCGTGCGTGTGTTTGATATATAGATTCGGAGAGAAATAGAGAGATAAATATAAGAGAGAGAGAGAGCAAGAGCGAGAGAGAGAGAGCGAGAGCGAGAGCGAGAGAGCGAGAGCGAGAGAGCGAGAGCGAGAGAGTGAGAGCGAGAGAGCGATAGCGAGAGCGCGAGAGCGAGAGCGCGAGAGCGAGAGCGCGATAGTGAGCAGGAGGGGAAACGAAGCGAGAGGGGGGCGAGAGCGAGAGAGCGGAGAGCGAGAGAAGCGAGAGCGAGAGAGCGAGAGCGAGAGAGCGAGAGCGAGAGAGCGAGAGCGAGAGAGCGAGAGCGAGAGAGCGGGAGCGAGGAGCGGAGCGAGAGAGCGAGAGCGAGAGAGCGAGAGCGAGAGAGCGAGAGCGAGAGAGCGAGAGCGAGAGAGCGAGAGCGAAAAGAGCCGGGGAGCGAGAGAGCGGAGCGAGAGAGCGAGGAGCGAGAGAGCGAGAGGGGAAGAGCGGGCGGGAGCGGAGCGAGACGGAGGAAAACAGCGAGAGACGAGAGCGAGAGAGAGAGCAGAGAAGCGAGAGCGAAGAGCGAGAGCGAGAGAGCGAGAGCGAGAGGCGAGAGCGAGAGGCGAAAAGCGAGAAAAGCGAGAGCGAGGGGGCGAGAGCGAGAGAGCGAGAGCGAGAGGGGAGAGCGAGAAGGAGAGAGGAGGGGGCGAGAGAGCGAGAGCGAGAGAGCGAGAGCGAGAGAGCGAGAGCGGAAAAGCGAGAGCGAGAGAGCGAGAGCGAGAGAGCGAGAGCGAGAGAGCGAGAGCGAGAGAGCGAGAGAGAGAGAGCGAGAGCGAGAGAGCGAGAGAGCGAGCGCGAGAGAGCGAGCGCGAGAGAGCGAGAGAGCGAGCGCGAGAGAGCGAGGGCGAGAGAGCGTGCGCGAGAGAGCTAGAGAGCTAGAGCGACAGAGCGAGAGAGAGAGAGAGAGAGAGAGAGAGAGAAAAAAAAAAGAGAGATAGATAGTAGAAATAATACAATAAAATTCGCACAGAAACTCAGCGAGCCCCAAACTCCTACTTTCGCCTCCCTTCCCACCTCTCTTATATGCCTTCTCGCCTTTACTGTCTTGTGTAAACATATGGTAGTGACGCCCCGAGGCTGCGTGACGGTCTGCTGCGGAAGTGGCTGAAGCAGGTTTAAACGAGACCAGACCCACCCGCTTGTGTCTTGCGCGTCAGGCAGTGTCCTCGTCCTCGCATCTCGACGATTGAAGGACAGAGTTATGGCTTCCCAGCCTCTTTATCCCTCTCTCTGACTATCTCTTACTTTATCCTTGCTTATTTATCTCTTAAGTCTACAATCCCTACCTCTTTGTCCCTCCCTTTTCGTCTGCCTTACTTCATCCTTACATATCCGTCCTAAAAGTCTCTACCTCAGTCCTACCTCCGTCACTGATTTGGTTCTTATAAACAGCCATTCCCTACTACCCTGTTTTTTTTCTCTAAAGTGTACCTCAGCTTTACTCTACCTTTACAGCTTTAGTTCAAACTAGCCGCAAAGCCGCCCTCAGGGCAGCCTTTTTGGCTAGCTCCTGCGGAGGGCTATTGGTGGGCCTTCGGCCCACCAAACACAGACTCTCCACATAGCCCCTTCTAACTTTCCTGAAATCATGGATGTAGAAATGTATGTATTAACGCAAACCCATTCACATCATAGCCCCTTCTAGCTTTCCTGAAAGCAAAGCTGCCCTCCGGGCGGACTTTTTGGCTAGCTCCTGCGGAGGGCTATTGGTGGGCCTTCCGCCCAACGCCTGTGTTTGGTGGGCCGTAGGCCCACCAAACACAGACTCTCCAGATAGCCCCTTCTAGCTTTCCTGAAATGTATGTATTCCCCCCACCCATTCACTCACCCATTACCCATCACCCCCCACCCATTCACTCACCCATTACCCATCACCACACACCCATTCACTCACCCATTACCCATCACCACACACCCATTCACTCACCCATTACCCATATCCCCCCACCTATTTCCTCACCCATCACCCATCACCCCTCACCCATTCAATCACCCACCCACCCATTTACCCCACCCACCATTCACTCACAATTACCCTCAACCCTTACATCAAGTTTCCTCAATTCTCGCAACCCACTTTTTTTTCCCTTCAGTTCGCTAATAGGCTGCTAAAAAGAAGAAAAAAAATTCGGATCATCCTATAAATGGCTTAAAACCTTTCTCTGGTAACCTGATTCCAAACTGTGATATGATGGATTCCGCAAAGGGGGTGCACTATCCGGAAACAGACAGAAGACAGACAGACAGATACACACACACAAACACACACAACACACCCAACCACACCAACACACTTTCGCTTATATTATTATAGAAGTATTTCCTCTACACGTCCCTACCCTTCTGCCTTCCTTCTTCGCTCCTTTACTGCCTCTGCTTTACATAAGAACATAAGAAAATAAAGAGGCTACAAGTGACCGTGAGACCTACACGAAGTAGTTCCTGTGTATTTACTTCCCTACCTTTCTTCACACTCTACTTCTGCAGTCATTCTTCTTATTGAATCCTTATTAAGCTCTCCTCTCCTCTCTTCTCTCTCTCTCTCTCTCTCTCTCCTTCCTCTCTCTCGCTCCTCTTCTGCCCTCTCTCTCTCATCAGAACTGTAAGAGCTACATCTCTCCTACCCGTACGTCTCCTCGTCTCTCTCTACTTCCCTCCTTCTCCACTCTACTCTGCACGTCTTCCTCTTAACTCTGAATCGCTTAGATCATAGCTCTCTCTCTCCTTCTCTCTCTCTCTCCTTCCTCTTCTCTTCTCATCTCCTCTCCTCTCTCTCTCGATCTCTCCGTCCCTCCTCTTCTCTCTCTCTCACCTCTCTCTCTCTTCTCTCGTCTCTCCTCCTCTCGTCTCGTTCTAAAGGTTCGCTCTCCTCTCGTCTCTATCCTCTCTCTCTCGTCTCTTCTCTCTCCTCTCTTCTCAAGTACTGGGTCATAGGAGCAAACTCTGTGCCTCTTAAAGCGCCTAGGAAAATGGCAAAGATGGGCAAGCCGAAAGTTCTCTTAAACCAGATATAAAGGACTTTCTTAAAATTGAACCCTTAAATTCACAATCACTACAAGGCAATCATGAGGAAATAAAGTTGCTGGTAAATGAAAGAGATGTCGATATTTTGTGTATTACTGAGACGTGGCTATCCTCCTGCATTCCTGATTCCTATGTAAATATACCTAACTACAACCTATACAGTATACAGGTGTGATAACTGTCGTGGCTCGGGTGTTTGTGTCTATGTGAAAGACCATCTCAGCTCTGAAGTATTAGAAACAAACATTGCGCAACAATTAGGTGTCGAGGAAATATGGATACAAATTCAGTGCAGAAAATTACCTACTATCATTATAGGTTGCATTTACAGACACCCTAAAGCTCTCTCTGATTCTTTTGACTATATTGTTGACCTCCTAAGAACAATGTCTTTGCGTAAAAAACCTGTTTTCATACTCGGTGATCTAATTGACGATCAACAGTAAAAGCAAACTCTCACGAATCATCAGAAATAACAAATTAACACAAATAATTAGCAAGCCCACTCGAGTCACTCCCACCTCCGCCACACTACTTGACGTTATCATCACTAACAAGCCTGACTGGGTGCTGACCTCTGACGTCATTCCTCATCCCATAGCTGACCATGACCTTGTCAGTGTCACCGTCAATATAAGTAAACAAAAACGACCCCGTATCATTAAAGCTATTCGTGACATGTCACACTATAGGGACACTATAGGGACACATTCTGCTCACAATTACTTAGTGAAAGTGATACTCAGTAAAATATTTAACACAGACAATGTAAATGAACAAGTAGACATACTAACATCCACGATAAACAAGTGCCTTGATTGCTGCGCCACGATGGTTACAAAGGAAATACGCCGTCCCCCCGCCCCGTGGATGACCAATCAGATTCGGGAGGCAATAACAACACGAAATACCGCTCAACGTAATCTCAAGGCACACAGAACGAGCCACACTCTGCAGGCCCAATACAAGGACCTAAAAAAACATGGAAAGCAAGCTATAGATCAAACAAGGAATGAGTACTATCACGATTTATTACTTAATTCTAGGAATAACATTGCCGCTACTTGGAATATCATTAAGGACCTAATCCCTCCACCTAAAAAGGTGTCTAATGCCAACACATATGATGCTGAAAAAAGTAAAGCGGAAAATTTGAATACTTTTTTCGCAACTGTTGGTGAAGCTACTTACAAAAAAACACAACAGTCCCTGCGTAACATCCCCGACCAAAATGTAACTACAAGAGACGCTAGCGTATCCTCGTTAATAAAGCATTTCCAGCCCCAACCCGTCGATACGAACACCGTCATCTTAACTATCAAGCACCTTAATAACACTAAATCATTTGGATCAGATAATATTTCCCTGCGTTTCGTTAAAGATTCACTTTATGTTTTAGCTTATTATTTGACATTTACTATCAACACCTCCATCGTAACCGGTCTTTTTCCGAATCAGTGGAAGCATGCCATCGTTACCCCTCTTTACAAGAATGGAGACACAGATGATTTCAGTAATTACCGCCCCATTTCCCTCCTCCCTATCTATTCTAAGGTAATTGAAAAAACTGTTGCTACTCAACTCACAACTTTCCTTGAGTCAAATGATTTCCTATCTAACAACCAACATGGCTTTCGTCATAAATTATCAACCGAAACAGCCCTTACTGTAAATACTAACCACAATTATGACAACATGGACAGGAAGCGTATGTCACTATTATCCTTATGCGATGTATCTAAAGCATTAGACAGTGTCAACCACACCATCCTTCTTAAGAAACTTGACAACACAAATATTGATACTTTCTGGTTTGACAGTTACCTAAATGGGAGAACGCAGTCAGAACGATTACATAATACTACTTCTTCGAAATTACATGTTACATGCGGTGTCCCGCAGGGCTCTATACTTGGCCAAATATTGTTTAACATTTTCGTGAATGGTATGTCGCATTATATTAATGACTGTATATTCGTGCAATACGCTGATGACACACAAATCCTACACAGCAACCTTATCAATAACCTTGACACCCTCATTCAGAAAACACAGGAAACCTTACATACAGCAAAGTTGTACTTTCAAAAAAATGGTTTACTACTGAATACGAAGAAAACACAGTGTATGTTCATAGGTACCTATCAACTATTATCCCAGATACCCGACAATCTCACTATACATAACCACGACACAACCCTTCAACCCACCACACATGTAAAAAACCTTGGACTACACATGGACAGGTACATGACTTTTAACAAACATTTATGTGAAATGAGTAAAAAAGTAACCGGAACTCTAATGTATGTAAATAGAATAACAGAATAGTTCGACAAGGATACTCGCACAGCAATTATACAATCACTTGTACTTAGCATTATTAAGTATTGCAATGTTATATGGGGCACAGCAAACACAACTCTTAAACAATGTTCAAAAACTACAGAATTTTGCAGCAAAAGTAGTAGATGGTAAAGCCAGGAAGTACGATCACGTGACTCCAATTTTGAAGGAACTACAAAGGCTGAATGTTAAAGACAAAATAACTTACGACACAGGGGTCACTATGTTCAAGTATATGACCCATCTATATCCTAATCTGACTTTTCCAAATGTAGGGGACGTTACTGGTAGCACCACCTGACAGCGAGATCACCTGTACGTCCCTAAGACCAACACAGACATGGGGGCCAGATCTCACTCTGTAAGGGGCCCCAAGTTATGGAACAGCCTCCCGTCGGTAGTTAAAGATGCTAGCACCCTACAGTCTTTCAAAACTAAACTCAAACTTGTACTTCGGGATGGAAATTAATTTTAGTATAGATCTTTTTCTTTTAATGTATATAGTATATTCTTATGTAGAACTACATGTACCTTTTATAATGAGTTTACTCATATATATGTTTTCTTTTAATAATGCTTTTCTTCCTTTACTTTTTATTAGCATATACTGTGTATATATATTTTAAAATCGATTATTTTTCTATTTTACAATTCTATAATTCTACGTTTTTAATGTTTTAATGCAAAACTGTATTTAATTTATGTTGCTATAATCTTGAAAATAATTGTATGTAACAAGAATAACCATCTGCCGGTGGAAATATACTTTATTATTACTCTCTTTCTCTCTCTATGTATTCCAATGTTCTTCCTTCCCTCCTCCTATACCTAACTATATATTCCTGCGGCATATATAAAGTGGCAGGAAAAACACACCCGAGTATAATAAAATGTGGCAAATGTAATATAATAATGCCATATTTTTGTGTGAAAAAATAAAGTTCATAAATCATGCCAATCAGGTATTTATAAGTCATATAAAGGTCTTGTATCATGTAAAGACTTTCTTGGGCTCAGTTAAAATGGTACTTCCAGTTTGTACACATTTATTTATAAGTCCAATAAGGATCTTAGATTATTACAACTAGATATGTAATGAACAGCCAGCTAGTGCCACGGAGCTCGTGAAATGAGCGTCTTGTTGTATTCGTGGTCCGAGGTCTTCTGTCTTCCTTCCCCGGCTTCTGACCACTCCTCTCTTGTGTTACTAGGTGTCGTCGACATCTATAAAAGGCTGATACATATACATATAGCCTGCGACCTATTTGCTTGAGCTAACCAAGTGCAAGTTGTACTTGGTTCTCACGATAACCGGAAGATAACTAAAATTAAATATTTTGCTGATTAAATAAAATATATATATAATATTATATATATATATATATATATATATTAAATATATATATATTTTATATATATTTTAAATATATTAAAATAATATATATATATTTTTATATATATATATTTTAAAATTTTTATTATATATATAATATTATATAATATATATATATAATATATATATTATTATATTAAATATTATATATATATTATATATATAATATATATTATAGAATTTTAAAATATATAAAATTTAATATATATATAATATAAATTATATATATATTATATATTATATATATATATTATATATATATTATAAAATTTTTAATATAATATATATAAAATATATTAATATAAGGGGAATTTTTTTTTTAACAAAATAAATATATGAAATGTAATCATAACTTTTTAAGAATATGTAAATTTCATTTTATCATTTTTTTAGATATATAAATGGGGTATGATTTTGTTTATCATATAAATATGCAACATAATTTTTTATCTTCAGAAAAATTCAAAAATTTGATATATTTATATATTAATTATATATACACAAAGATAATATAATATCAGATTTTTAAAAGCTTTGAAAAGGGATAAGTTATATTATTATGTATTATTATTTTTTTTAGGATTACGTTTTGCGTAATCCTGCAAACAAACAAAGAAACAAACCGAACTGATCACATAATCTCCTTGGCGGGGGTAAGTATCAGCTGACATATAAAATTGTAGTCATATGGGTTTTTTTTCTATTTGTTTGTGAGCTAAAAGAGGTGGTCGCAAGCGCTTGTCGCTGAAATTACACGAATTCAGTTCCGCGATGTACTATTATAGTGTTGTTTTGACCATTCCGTATCGTTGTCGTTATTCATGCAGGCGCGGCAAAAAAGGCTTAAAAACAAGGCTAGTACCATCTAAACGGTAATGCCAGAGTCCATGTTATATGTGAAAAAAATGTATTTTGCGTATACTTGTTGCCTCTGCTTCCTTATTTTTATTTATTTATTTATTTATTATTTTTGAGAGAGAGAGAGAGAGAGAGAGAGGGGAGAGAGAGAGAGAGAGAGAGAGAGAGAGAGAGAGAGAGAGAGAGAGAGAGAGGGGAGAGAGAGAGAGAGAGAGAGGGGGAAGAGAGAGAAGAGAGAGAGAAAAAGGGGAGAGGAGAGAGGAGAAGAGAGTCCAAATAACAGTAAACTTGTCTTTTCCCCCGCAGTACGGGGGTCCCCGCTGGTTGTCACGGTTAGCCCTGAGGGATGATATGATCTCGTCCAGACACGAAATGTCAGAAATTTGTCAAAGTAAAGGGTTATCTCTCTCTTTTTTCACTTTCTCTCCTTCTCTCTCTCCTTTTTTCTCTCTCCTTTTCTCTCCTTTTCTTCTCCTCTTTTCTCCCCCCTCTCTCTCTCTCTCCCTCCCTCTCTCTTTTCCCCCTCCCTTTTTCTCCTTTTCCCCCTCTCCTTTTTTCTCTCTCCCTTTTTCTCCCCTCCCCTTTTTCCTTTTCTCTTCCTTCCTCTCCCCCTTTTTTCTTCCCCCTCTCTCTTTTCCTCCCTTTTCTCCCTTTTCCCCCCCTCTTTCCTCCTCCCCCCCCCTCTCTCTCTCCTCTCTCTCTCCCCCCCCCTCTCTCCTCTCTTTCTCCTTCTTAAACTTCTCAAACCCCCCATCTTAAAAAAACTCCCCTTTTTTCCCCCCACCTGGTTCTCCAAAACTTAAATTCTCTCCCCCCCGGGGTTTTTTTTCCCTTTTTCCCCCCTTCGTCTTTCCCCTTTTTGGGGCTCCCTTTCAAAAAAAAGGGGCCCCGGGGGGAAAAAAAAACCCCCCAAAACTCCCCCCAGGAAATTTCCTTTCTCCTTCTTTCCCCCTCTCTTCCCCCCTTTTTCCCCCTGCCAAACTCCCTTTCCCCTTCGAATTCCCCCCCTTTGGGGGTCCCCCCCCTTTTTTTTCCCCCCAAAAAACCCCCCCCTCCCCTTTTTTTCCCCCCCCTTTTCCATCCCTTTGGCTAAAAAAAAAAAATTTCCCCTTTTTCCCCCTTTTCCCCTTTTCCCCCCCTCCCCCCTTTTTTTTAAAATTTATTTTTTCCCCCCTTTTTTGGGGGGGAAAAA
>JACEEZ010020876.1:35000-50000 GCA_016584305.1 Chionoecetes opilio
TGCTACGGCAGTCATGTGCGCGACCTGTAAATTTTATTTGATTTTGTTGAAAGAGGTATCAATCGCATCCATTTCAAATAATAAAACAGGGCAAAGTCGATATGGCGAAGTATCTGAACATTTATTTTTCCCTAGTAAATATGGAACACCCTAGTGTCCTCCTTATCTCTTCATTGTAAGTGTGTGTGTTTTCTTATCCCCTTCCTACACAACTGTATGCTAAGTGTGATGTATACAAATAACGCCAAATGTGTGAATATACCACCTATTCATCAAGCAGATACCTGATTATTTTAGCAAATATCCAGCCGTCACTCATCTTTCCGCCCCTGACTTGTATCACTCATGCCGTCACTCCATAAAAAGCTCTCAAAAAGGTACACACGGCGACTACCTGTCTGATTAACAGCCCGCTCACTCACCTCTCCTTATCTAGGCTGTGGACGGCAGGTAAGATCTTCCACCCTCCCCCCGCCAAAAGAAAAACATAAACACACCTGTATATATCTCCTCGCTTCATGACGCTACCTTTCAGGCCACATAACCAACACACCAACTGGAACTTACCTGAAAAAGAGAGGAAAGAATTAACAAACATTCCACCCTTAACAAACACACACACACACACACATACACACACACACACACACACACACACACACACACACACACACACACACACGCTATATAAGGGATAGCACGCTCGGTCCACAACCGAGAAGTCGCGGGTTCGATCCCCGGGCGGAGCGTAAAAAAATGGGTTGTTTCCTTAAAACCTGAGCCCCTGTCCACCCAGCAGTGAATGGGTACCGAGTGTTAGCCGGGGTTTGTGACCTGCTCTCCGGGGTGCTGGCTTCGGCCAACACAAAGCACTAAGGATGAATGATATAAAAATGTTGATATGGAGACGGAGCCACACGAGCATTGCTCTGGCCCTGTAAAATACAACTAGATGAATACAACTAGATGAATACACACACACACACACACACACACACACACACACACACACACCACACACACACACACACACACAACACACACACACACACACACACACACACACACACACACCACACACAACACACACACACACACACACACACACTTTGGTGTAATTAATCCTGTGAGCAGCGGTAAATATCTCCCTTAAATGCTTCCAACAGGTAAATCTCTAGTGATCAAGGTCATTCAAGTACTCGTACTACTCATTAAGCCACAAGGTAGGCAACACAAAGAGGAGGAGGAGGAGAAGGAGGGGGAGGAGAAGGTGGAGGTAAAGGTGGTTTCGAACTGATTGTATTCGATCAGGAGGTGACGTAATGTTCCGTATAGCCATGGAGCTTCTACTATGGCATGCATGACTCAGTAAAATCTAGAAAGGGTTGGTTTCCTTCCCTTCCAAGTGTGCCACAAATACTTGAAGAATTTGTCTAAATAGTTGAAACTGCAGGGAAAGAGAAGAAAAACTGGAATTCTGGACGGTATAGAAGGTGTGAACATCTCTCTCTCTCTCTCTCTCTCATCTTCTCTCTCTCTTCTCTCTCATCTCTCTCTCTCGTCTCTCCGTCTCTCTCTCTCTCTCTCTCTCTCTCTCTCTCTCTCTCTCTCTCTCTCTCTCTCTCTCTCTCCTCTCCTCTCTCTCTCTCTCTGCTCTCGTCTCTCTCTCTCCTCTCTCTTCTCTCTCTCTCTGCTCTCTCTCCTCTCTCTCTCTCTATACTCTCTACTCTCATCTCTCTCTCTCTCTCCTCTCTCTCTCTCTCTCACTCTCTCTCGTCTCTCTCTTCTCTCTCTCTCGCGTCTCTCTCTCTCTCTCTCTCTCTCCTTCTCTCCTCTCTCTCTCTCCACCCTCTCTCTCTCTCTCTCCTCTCTCTCTCTCTCCTCTCTCTCGTCTCTCTCTCTCCTCTCTTCTCTCTCTCTCTCTCTCTCTCTCTCTCTCTCTCTCTCTCTCCTCTCTCTCTCTCTCCTCTCTCTCTCTTCTCCTCTCTCTCTCTTCTCTCTCTCTCTCTCTCTCTCTCCTCTCTCTCTCTCTCTCTCTTCTCTCTCTCTCTCTCTCTCTCTCTCTCTCTCTCTCTCTCTCTTCTCTGCTCTCTCGTCTCCTCTCTTCATCTCTCTCTCTCTCTCTCTCTCGCTCTCTCCTCTCTTGTTCTTGCTCTCTGACAAATGTTCGTCCCATCATCTAACATGTTCTTCACCACACAAAAACCACAATCACAACCTATGGTTGGTAACAATGCTGACATAACCTTCCCCTCAACCATCACACCAACACTACAACGTCCAACCATCCCATAATCAACACAACATTCTACCAATACTCCACCTTCCTACAACCACCACCAACATCCCTATAACTACTTAAAAATCCACCACCTAATCAGGGCCTTTAATAACTCATCTAACCAGGAAATCACACCACCAAACCGATCAACTAATTTTAACCTTCCATCTATTAATAGCACCAAATCACCAACACAGATAGCAGAGGCCCTAGTAACCTCGCTCCCTGCCGCAGGATAACTCCAAAAAGGCATGGACAGTCTTATAGGGCGTACAACCCAGGCGGACTACCACGGGCACACATGAGATGCACCCGTGGAGCAATACCAAGCTTCATACGTTCTCCCGCCATCGCCTGCTATTGGAATGGTATCCTGTGCCGCATATATACCTTTCGTATTTCAACTCGTATTCCTAGGTTTCCGTTCTCTTCTGCCTTCTCTTGTTACTCCTTCTTTGTCTTTTATACCTTCATATTCCTTTACCTTTCTTTTTCTACTGCTACTCTCTTCTACTTCTTCTTCTACATACTTCGTTTATTTCCTTCCTTTTCTCTCTTGTCTACCTACTATTCTTTGTCCATTTTCTCTTACTTTAATTTTTTTTTCTATTTTCCTTTTCCTCCTTTTAGTATCCTACTTTGTTACTATAATCTTCAATAATTATATCATCATAATCATTGTCACTTATTATTACTTAAATTGTCATTATTGATTTCAAAATAACATATCATTGGCATTGATATCATTATCATCACTATAATTAATATTATCATTATCGTTTTTTTTTTCTTCTACCAGTCCCACTTCCTCCACCAACCTATTTTTTTATTGCTTTATCTTCATCAATACATTTTTTTACCCTTTCCCACTTCTTTCTCATTTTTTTAATCCTTTCTCCTCATTCCCTCTACTTTCCTCCTTGTCCTCCTCTTTTCATAGTGACTATATAGTGGCGAAGAGAGCCCCGGTGGCCGCCATAGTGACCTCTCTTTCCAAGAGGCGATTGTGCAGCTCTCTCTCTCGCTCTCTCTCTCTACTATGAAAGTCAAAGGGCGTGAAGGGCGTGATTCAATTCTTCGCCCAAATAGACATAAGATAAAAAGAGAGAGAAAGAAAGAGAGAGAGCCATAGGAGCCACAAAGGCGCCAGCCAGCCACGGAGACAGGCCCCAGAAAAAGTGTGCAATCACTGCGCACGTAAAGGGCACACAGCTGTGACCTGCTACGCCCGAAACGCCGACCAGCGCCAGGAGCGGCTCTTCAGGCAAATCCTTGCGGAGGGAAGGTATTCGGCAGCCCCTCTCTCTACACTACCACCTCAGCCAAGCCCACCCCAGCACCCACCACAGCCCAGTACACTTTTGTTGCAGCTTGGTGCCTGGGGTCATGGCCAAGGCCGGCATTGGAGCTCTCCCCCCCATCGATACCCTCAGCCGGACCCTTTAAATTTTTACCAAACCGGACACCAGGCCCCTGACGCTCTCCCCCTTCCATCATGGTACGGCCAGAACGCCCAAGCCATACATTAAAGACCCTCTCCGCCAATGTCCGTGGTCTTCGAACGAACATCGGAGACCTGACCCACAACTGTGTACTACGACATAGTGCAGACGTAGTTGTGGTGACGGAGACCTGGCTCAACAACGAGGTGGAGCCCACGTTCGGCAAGATACGTGGCTGCACCCAATTGACCAGGAGGGACCGCCCTGAGCGAGCAGGTGGCGGTGTGGCTGTCTGCTTCAAGGAAGGAGTGCAAGCCCAGAACCTCGATGTGGCCCCGCCTCCCCATATGGAGGTGATGTTCTTCCGGGTAGTGATGGCTGACCGATCAGCCATCCTGCTGTGCGCCATGTATCGCCCGCCACGTCAGGGACCCGAATCGCTCCAGTACTTCACTGGGGCCCTGGACGACTTGATGTTGGAGCACCGCTGCAGGCACGTCTTGGTGGTGGGCGACCTCAATCACCACCTGAAACAGCATGCCTATGAGAGCCTCCTGACTGTGCAGGGCTTGACGGACTACGTGACCTTCACTACACACGAGAGGGGGGAGGACATTGGACCCTATCATCTCTGACCTCCAGGGGGACACTCTCTGCTGTTACCAGCTGGGATTAGTGGGCAGCTCTGACCACCACGCTGTCTTAACACAGATATATATATAGTACAGGAGCATTAGCTAAAAGGTGGAAATAAATAGTAGAAAGCTGATTTTTTCAGGAGAGCTCCAAAATATTGTATATATCGCCCTTATGCAAAGTTCTGCAAATTCATCTTCGTGGCATTTTCATAACTCAAAATGGCTGCCATCACAATTAACGATAAAATGAAAAGTACTATGATCATCCATCCGAGTTCGTAGTAATAAGATTGTTGTGTGTACATCTATGTTTTAGAGTGTTCTGAATACAATGAAGCCATAAAAAAAAAATTGAGTTGACATAATTAGCATAAATTCAATAAGCTGAAGAAATATTTTTTTTTTTTTTTTATTTTAATAATACCACAACTATGTTATGTACGTTACATTTATAATAGCCAAACTATGTTATATTGTACTAAACACATTAGAAACCAAAAACCCCNTTTTAATAGGCCCAAACCCGTCACACTGTAGGAAATACCAAGCTTCATACGTTACTCCCGCCATCGCCTGCTACTTGGGAATGGTATCCTGTGCCGCATATATACCTTTCCTCTCTTCTAACTCGTATTCCTAGGTTTCCGTTCTCTTCTGCCTTCTCTTGTTACTCCTTCTTTGTCTTTTATACCTTCATATTCCTTTACCTTTCTTTTTCTACTGCTACTCTCTTCTACTTCTTCTTCTACATACTTCGTTTATTTCCTTCCTTTTCTCTCTTGTCTACCTACTATTCTTTGTCCATTTTCTCTTACTTTAATTTTTTTTTCTATTTTCCTTTTCCTCCTTTTAGTATCCTACTTTGTTACTATAATCTTCAATAATTATATCATCATAATCATTGTCACTTATTATTACTTAAATTGTCATTATTGATTTCAAAATAACATATCATTGGCATTGATATCATTATCATCACTATAATTAATATTATCATTATCGTTTTTTTTTTCTTCTACCAGTCCCACTTCCTCCACCAACCTATTTTTTTATTGCTTTATCTTCATCAATACATTTTTTTACCCTTTCCCACTTCTTTCTCATTTTTTTAATCCTTTCTCCTCATTCCCTCTACTTTCCTCCTTGTCCTCCTCTTTTCATAGTGACTATATAGTGGCGAAGAGAGCCCCGGTGGCCGCCATAGTGACCTCTCTTTCCAAGAGGCGATTGTGCAGCTCTCTCTCTCGCTCTCTCTCTCTACTATGAAAGTCAAAGGGCGTGAAGGGCGTGATTCAATTCTTCGCCCAAATAGACATAAGATAAAAAGAGAGAGAAAGAAAGAGAGAGAGCCATAGGAGCCACAAAGGCGCCAGCCAGCCACGGAGACAGGCCCCAGAAAAAGTGTGCAATCACTGCGCACGTAAAGGGCACACAGCTGTGACCTGCTACGCCCGAAACGCCGACCAGCGCCAGGAGCGGCTCTTCAGGCAAATCCTTGCGGAGGGAAGGTATTCGGCAGCCCCTCTCTCTACACTACCACCTCAGCCAAGCCCACCCAGCACCCACCACAGCCCAGTACACTTTTGTTGCAGCTTGGTGCCTGGGGTCATGGCCAAGGCCGGCATTGGAGCTCTCCCCCCCATCGATACCCTCAGCCGGACCCTTTAAATTTTTACCAAACCGGACACCAGGCCCCTGACGCTCTCCCCCTTCCATCATGGTACGGCCAGAACGCCCAAGCCATACATTAAAGACCCTCTCCGCCAATGTCCGTGGTCTTCGAACGAACATCGGAGACCTGACCCACAACTGTGTACTACGACATAGTGCAGACGTAGTTGTGGTGACGGAGACCTGGCTCAACAACGAGGTGGAGCCCACGTTCGGCAAGATACGTGGCTGCACCCAATTGACCAGGAGGGACCGCCCTGAGCGAGCAGGTGGCGGTGTGGCTGTCTGCTTCAAGGAAGGAGTGCAAGCCCAGAACCTCGATGTGGCCCCGCCTCCCCATATGGAGGTGATGTTCTTCCGGGTAGTGATGGCTGACCGATCAGCCACCCTGCTGTGCGCCATGTATCGCCCGCCACGTCGGGGGAACCCGAATCGCTCCAGTACTTCACTGGGGCCCTGGACGACTTGATGTTGGAGCACCGCTGCAGGCACGTCTGGTGGTGGGCGACCTCAATCACCACCTGAAACAGCATGCCTATGAGGGGCCTCCTGATGTGCGGGTTGACGGACTACGTGACCTTCACTACACACGAGAGGGGGGAGGACATTGGACCCTATCATCTCTGACCTCCGGGGGGACACTCTCTGCTGTTACCAGCTGGGATTAGTGGGCAGCTTGACCACCACGCTGTCTTAACACAGATATATATATAGTACAGGAGCATTAGCAAAAAGGTGGAAATAAAATTAGTAGAAAGCTGATTTTTCAGGAGAGCTCCAAAATATTGTTTTATATCGCCTTATGCAAAGTTCTGCAAATTCATCTTCGTGGCATTTTCATAACTCAAAATGGCTCCCATCACAATTAACGATAAAATGAAAAGTACTATGATCATCCATCCGAGTTCGTAGTAATAAAAATTGTTGTGTGTACATCTATGTTTAGAGTGTTCTGAATACAATGAAGCCTAAAAAAAAATTGAGTTGACATAATTAGCATAAATTCAATAAGCTGAAAAAAATATTTTTTTTTATTTTTTTTATTTTAATAATACCACAACATGTTATGTACGTTACATTTATAATAGCCAAACTATGTTATATTGTACTAAACACCAATTAAAAAACCAAAAATAACCCAACCATATGTTAAAGGAATGTCTAATCAGTGGTACCCCCATCGCCTTGCACATCAAGAACATCGAAATTTTTACAATTGTACCCACTGCACCAGTGCACATTATGGTAACTCCATCCGTGCCTTATAAAACGACATGACTTTCCACATCCTATTTTGCAGCCACAAGATACCATTTTCAGTACCTTCTGGGAGCAACAGGCCTATCGGTATAGTTTGGAACAAGTATCCCCTCTCTGTACTCCCACCCCTATTTCATTTGGTGGTAGCTCATTTCCTGCCATTGCTGAACAGCATGGTATGGTCTATAGTTATGGACTTGGCAGCTGCTGAAGTTGGAGGGACTGATTCCAACTTGAAACCAGATGAGGATAAGGACGCTCTACTGTAGATCGGAAGTACATAACATAGCGATGCTTGTCCAGTGAATTTGGGACCGGACAGCTCCATACAGCTTTAGTAGAAACAACTCCCTAGCGTGTTATCTCATCCTGACTGCTGTCAGACGGAGAAAAAACACTAAAACAGCCCCAATTGTCATCACTATCGAACAGCTGAAGGGCCCTTTTTTTCCCTTTGATTGTATTTTGGAAGACACAGTATCACATCCAGTGATTGCATGTACAAACATCAGGTGTTGTTTGATGCTAAAACAAGCTTCCTGTTTTCACGTTTTACATTTACACATGCAAAGGGTTCCGTCCACAGAGCATGTGAAGATTCATGTTTGGGGTGGCTTGTGCGACCATCATCACAGCAAGTCAGTATCATTTCCCCACGACAATGACAGGCGTTTTTTGAGTGGGGCACCATCTATGGAAAGTTGATGTATCCGGCACTTGATGCAATCAGCCAGTCAACATCTGGAACCTCTGTTGAAAATATACCCACAGCCTCATATTTCTTTTTTAAAAATTTTGGATTAATCGGTCCTTATTCCTGCCCATTACCCAAGAATGCCTTTTGATGTAGTGGTTTTCATTTCCAACTCAAAGACAATGTCATGAGAAGGGTTCTGTTTGGCTCTTCGCTGCTGTTCCGCAGTTTTAGTTGAGGAAGCACTGCCATATCCTTTCAAACACTACTATACTACCTGGCCCATAGGAGCAAGAAACATGGGATACATACTGGTCACACATCTGGTTGTTATGTGGGATCAGTAGGCCATGGCAAGTTTTGAAGAAGATGTCCTCCATCAAGGACGAAACGTGCATACTCGGAAGTTCTAGATGGACATCACTTTCGATTGAGAACACTAGCAGGACACTCTTAGTTTTTCTTCCTCATGATACCTTTATCGAATAGGGGGGGGGGCTTTTGGCAAACTGGAAGCAGATATTCCTCCTCCAGAAATCTCCCGGAACACACATGGACCCTCATGAACAATACTGTTCTATTCATCTCCACCTCAACACCTCGCACAGTGACCTGTTTTTTTGTCACCACTGATGCTGGTCACACGGTCTTTTGTTTTAATTTTACGTCACCATAGGTTTCGCCAGTCATTACAGAAGCAGCCTTGACACCATATCAAATGCTTGATCTGCATTTACACACTTGCCAGCAACAACACCGCTTGCTACACAGACCAGAGCATCATGGTCGCCATATGAAAATGGAGAGTGTACTTTGAGCCAGTTGAGGAAGGTCTCATAGTCTTTATCATCTCTGGCTGTACTGCTAGCACGCAGATCTACGTGTGGTCAGATGTGTGACTGTGGATGCAGTGAAACATTCCAGGGCATCGCATATTGGGAGCATCTGGGCATAGCATGCACCCATTTATTGAGTGGGCTGTCTGTAATTCCTCGACCACGAGCCATCCCTCCGGAAGTCTTCAGCAACCGCATCAATTCTTGTTCAATAGTCTGGTCGCTGAAGTTTCCACTCCAGAATTGTCTGTCTTCGGATGGTGACATCCCCATGCTCCGGTGAAGTGCAGTTACGGTCTGGAGACATGATATCACTTAGACCTTTCATTGGTCAAGGTAGAGGCGGCAGACTTTGCATATGAAAGGGTGGCCAGCAGCATGGAACATGGGGATCATTTCACTGACGGTATGGAGATGTAAATCCCAATCTCCTGTGCTTTTCTGCTCGGATGAAAACATCTAATAAGGGACACTTGGTTTCAAATATTCAACCCAAAGCTTTCCAGAGATTTTGGGCGGCAGACTCTTTCATCCGATCATCCATGATTTGTGTGAGCTGTTGGACACATATATCATTTTCCACAGAAGCAGTGGCGCATTCTCCACTCAGCAGATCTGTCTGTACAGCCTGGATATGAGTGAGATTAAAATTTCTGAGACATCCAGGGTTTCCAGTAAATTGGACATGATGGCTACCGACGACAGAAGGATGAGCGCGAAGTGCGCGAGCATATGCATGCCCGGTCATCATATGGATTACAGTATTTGGACATAAAAAGTCTTCCATAGATCTTTCCAACCAACTACCACCATCACATATCCAAAATGATCCCATGTAGACAGAGTAGGGGAAAACCTCCAAGTCTAATGACAAAGTTTTTTAGCTTTTCATGGGATGATTTAACAATTTCAGTTGCTTTTTATAGAGGGGTTGATCGAACGTAACAGGACAAAGATCGAACGTAACAGCTCTTTAGCTAGTTTCTGTGCAAAACACAAAGCAGAGTATATGGTGCAGGCTGAGGGGGTTGTCCTGGTTAAAAGAATGGCAGGATCTGAATCCTACTTCTCTCATGATTATCTCCCCTCACAGCACATTGCATAAAACCGCTCCATGATGGACAGTCTGGACACATAGATACCTAGAGAGAAAATTGCTAAACCAGACACTATCCAAGGCATTTGGACAATTTCAATAGGGGTGGGGGATCCTTTGGAGGTTCAAGGGGCCGACAATGATCGACTTGAATCCAAGTGTGCTAGGTTTTTTTGTACACTTTGATTGGGACTTTGGCCAAATTGACCTCTTGTGAAACACAATCTCTCTTAGTAGAACGGGGAATGACAGACTGGATTGTCTGCTCACCTAGAGGGAACACATGCAATACCCCCCATAAAAATGCCAGGTACCAAGACCTGTGAGGGTTCTAAAACATTGATGTCAGCATTATCAAATATAAAATTAACAAAATCACCCTTTGAGATCATACAATTGTTTCATCTGAAGCAGTGCCTCATATAGGACGTTGAACCCCCCTATAATCATCAGCAAATGACATACTACTCAATTATCTACTAGTTCTCGAGACTCATACTTTTGATTTTTTATAAACAGATATTGCTAGCAATATTTGGGGACACAAATGATCGAGGTCGACACGCAGACATTATGCCGTGTGCAAGTGCGGTACAGCGGGGTTCACAGCCGACACTCTTGTCAGATTTTGATTTGATTATACCACTCAGTAGTCGTTTCAAAGAGTCAGGCACCATTTTATCACTGTATTGCAATTGTGTCATTGTCGGGTATTCAGAGTTAACATATGCTACAGACTTTCATTATCTTGTAGATTGCAGCTGCCATATCTATGATTTGAACTTTTGTCATGTTACTGGACTCATAATTACTTCTAAGGATGTGGTTACTTTCATCTAAGAAAGTATATATGGTCTGTTTTCCAATATCACAAGTCCTAACAATGTCCTGCCCGAAACATTCTTCCGATTTCTGTCCTAGCCTTTTGGGGTTGTAGCCCTCTTCTCCATCTAAATAGTCGTCCATCAAAGTCATAAGTTCTGCAAGTGAATATTGACATTCTCATTGCGCGTATAAATTGGCACAACTTCTGGATGGGCCCCGTGTTTTGTGGCATTGACAGGTCGGGCCCCCCGTTGATATCCATCACGGGTATTCTCGTTTGGAAATTGTTTGCCAGCATAGAAGAGAACCTGACAGTTATGGTGGTACTTGACTTCAGCAGCAATAAAATCTAACTCATTGGATACATGAAGTCTAACAGCATCTCCCCACTCATCATGGCGATCGCCAGCTTTCTCAATTACGCTTTGAAGGGTGGCTTTTGGCATAGCATCATGTGCCCGTACCCGACGGTTGCGGGGTATCTTTGTTTCGACATTGAAGTCTATTACAGTCTTTGCACAATAGAGACAATCTTCTTTTATATTAAAAAAATCGAGTTCTTAACGTAATTTTGAAGATGATGTGCCCCAATCAGAGTCCAATGGGGTCTTTTTCCCTTTTCCTTTTGTAAGAAGTAATACTGCATGGTCGATGTATTCGCGACGACTTAACCATGGACTGGGGCTGGCAATTGTGACCTCTTTCCTCTCAAATACAAAACTGCAAAACCATCTTCTCTTTCAATGCTGGCTCGTAGGAGTCCCTCAAGGCCCTTGTCATGGACCTCTGCACGATCTGATGTGATCTGCTTACCGCATGTGGGAATACTGCAAAACTCGGCCATCATGACAGCACCTGAAAAACGAGAAAATTATTATTATAATTATTATTATTATTATAATATACTATTAATTTTAATTTATGCTAATTCACTCAATATTATTATAATATACTAGTAATTACACTTTATGATAATTATTTTAACTCAAAATGAGCATGGCATGGGTCCACTGTAATAAGTTGCCAGTTATGCCGATTTTGGTATTTTAACCATTTATCGCAAATTGTTATAGCGGCCATCTTCAATTCTAAAAATGCCACCAGGTTGAATTTGCAGAACTTTGCACAGTGGAAATGCTTATGGTTTTCTGGAGCTCCCCTGAAAAAATCAGCTTTCTACTAATTTTTTCTAGGTTTTCGTTAAATTTTTACTAATGCTCCTGTACTAATAGGCGTGGCTCGGGACGAGGCCACCTCCCATACTGTCTGGTTGTGGCATAAGGCGGACTGGGCCTCCTTGCGCCGTGGCCTGAATCACACGGCGTGGGGTACTTTGCTACGGGACGGGGCGGATAATATGTCGCGAGCCCTTACTTCCCGCCTCCTGGCCCTTCAGAGACGCCATGTGCCTCACCGAGACTACACCACCAGACCCATGGATCAGCCATGGTTTGGCTACCGTTGCCGTGTTGCTGCCGAGGCCAAATACTCAGCGTGGCTCCGCTACAAGCGGAACCCGACTCGGCGCAACAAGGAGCTGCACCGGGCGGCCTGCAGGAGGATGGTGGTGTCCAGCAAATAGGCCATGACAAAGTTGGAGGAGGACTTACGCGGCAAACTACGAGATCCAGGCGTGTGGAATAAGACTTGGTGGTCCCTGGTTAAGGAAAAACAGGGAATCAGCCGCTAAGATTCAATTCCTCCCCTCAACAAGCAGGACAGAACAGCGGCCGTCAGCAGCAAGGAGAAGGCTCAGCTGCTGGCTAATCTCTTCTCTGCAAAGATGAAGGTGGAGGCCCCCGGCAGCCCCTGCCTCGTCTGGAGCAGCAGTGTGAAGAGACAGTCCACAAGGTGGAGGTGACGCAGGCGCAGGTCGAGCACATCCTGCGAGTGCTCGACACCAAAAAAGCCACTGGCCCTGATGACGTCAGCCCGCATTTGTTAAAACAGTGCCCCCGGGACCTGTCTGTCCCTCTCACCACAGTCTTCACTGCCTGCCTGCAGGAAAACCCCAGGCCTTCAGTGTGGAAGGAAGCTCGAGTGGTTCCTGTAAACAAGAGGAGTTCCAGATCCGAGCCCAAAAAGTACAGGCCCTACTCCTTGCTGTCTGTGGTGGGGAAAGTGTTCGAGAGGATCGTGGCAAAGGTAATTTGTCGTCACCTCAGCGACAACTACCTCCTCTCGGACCAACAGTTTGGGTTCAGACCTGGACGGTCCACCTGCTGTTGCTCCTAACCCGAAACTGGCAGGATGCCCTGGATGACGGCCAGGACACTGTCGTGGTGGCCTTTGACATAGCGGGTGCCTTTGACAGGGTGTGGCACACGCTCGAAAAACTCCGAGGCATTCTCGAAAAACTCCGAGCAAAAGGCATCCAGGATGACCTCCTGCTGCTCCTGGGTAACTACCTGCAGGGAAGAACCCTCCAAGTTGTCGTCAACGGGCAGGCCTCTGAGTCCCTGCCAGTGGAAGCATCAGTCCCACAGGGCTCTGTGCTGGGGCTAGTCCTGTGGAACATTCACGTGGACGATCTTCTCCGGCAGCTGCCAGCAGTCTCGGCTTACGCTGAGGACTGTACTCTCTCCTGCTCCTACATGCGACATGACTGTGGGCGTGCTGCTGATGAGATCAATCAGCAGCTGAGTGTTATACAGGAGTGGGGTACACGTTGGCAGGTGACCTTTGCTCCGGAGAAGACACAGGTAATGGTGGTTTCTCGGTCTCCCGCTGCTGGGCCAGCAGTGGAAGTGAGGCTGCGTTTTGGTAGCGTTCCTCTCCGATTCCAGGAAGCCGTCAAGGTTCTGGGAGTAGAGGTTGACCAAGAGTTAAGGTTTGACGGCCACATCAAACACATTGCTAAAAAGGCCTATCACAGGGTCTCTGCCCTGCGAAGGGTAGCCAGCATCCTCGACAGGGGAGGGAAGCTCTTGCTCTAGAAGGCCCAGATACGGCCTTAATTAGAATTCGCCGCCCTCTCCTGGATGTAGTGTGCAGCCTCGCACACTAGGAGGCTGGACAGCATCCAGCTTCAAGCCCTGCGGCTGGTGGATGCTGCAGACTCCCCAGACCCACCAGCCCAGTTCGAGCCGGTGAGTCCTCTCGACTCACTGGAACACCGCAGGGACGTCGCGGCGCTTGTGGTATTCCACAAGGCACAGGTGCGGGGAGTGCCACACCTGGCTGGGTTACGACAGCCTCCGAGATTCGCCACGCGAAGCACGAGAACGGTGCTTACCAGTTGTGATGCAGTGAGGGTGCCGCGTTCCCGTGCCAGCCAGCACCAACGCACCTTTGTGGGCCGCGTCTCCAGGATGTGGAACATTTTCACGGCCGCTGTCCTTCACATCCAGGAGATGAACACACAAATTGTAAAGTTGGCGGCCAATCGGAGGAGGCAGTCGAAGCCAACCCCGCTGACGCTAGTCATACTGTGATACTAGTGACAACACCATTTTTTTTTTCTTTTTTTTTTTTTTACATCACAGGGAACTGGCCAAGGGCACAACAAAAATGGATAACACAAAGCCCGCTTAGTTCCCAGTCCCTATAAAGAAGACAGTAAGAGAATAAAATAAAAAAACAAAGGGGTAGGCCAATTTAGTTCGGGAGGTGTCTTGTTACTATTCTTTTGAAAAGATTTAAGTCATAGGAAAATGGAAAAATAGAAACAGTGCCTTAACAAACACTTTAGTGATGCTTATATGTATATAATGTTAGTTTTTTAGGTCCTTGTATTTATGTGTATATAGCTATATTTACTTGCCCTTAAGATATGTAGCACACGACAGTGCACCTTTGGGCTTCATGCATATGTATGTTTAAATAAAAATATTAAAAAAAAGTGTGAGAGAGAGAGAGAGAGAGAGAGAGAGAGAGAGAGAGAGAGAGAGAGAGAGAGAGAGAGAGAGAGAGAGAGAGAGAGAGAGAGAGAGAGAGAGAGAGAGACGAGAGAGAGAGAGAGAGAGAGAGCGAGAGCGAGAGCGAGAGCGAGAGCGAGAGCGAGAGCGAGAGCGAGAGCGAGAGCGAGAGCGAGCGAGAGCGAGAGCGAGAGCGAGAGCGAGAGCGAGAGCGAGAGCGAGAGCGTGAGCGAGAGCGAGAGAGAGAGAGAGAGAGAGAGAGAGAGAGCCTCATATGTTAATATATGATGATGTGGCTGTGGTAGTGGTGGCAAGAACGGTGTTAGGTGAAGGTGAACGTGGTGATTCATCCTAAAAGAGGATGAAGAGGAGGAGGAGGAGCGAGAGGGGACTGGAAGGA
>JACEEZ010020876.1:55000-57500 GCA_016584305.1 Chionoecetes opilio
CAACTTACCAGAACATTTTATTACTGATGAAAACTTAAAATCTTTCAAACGTAACTTGATAAAAAGCATGCTTGACAAATACAATGAAAATTTATAAACTCTTTACAACCATAAATGTCATATTGTGTTTTTTTTGGTTTTTTTATGGTTATTAAGATTTTTTTTTTTTTATGCTTTAAAATGATTGGTTTACTATTGTTAACTTCCATATTATCATCCATAAAATATTATATTTTCAAAATGGCCTGACCAGTCCTTGCTATGTTATTATGTATTATAGCTTTCAGGTCCTATAAAAGCTTCGGCTTATTGGACCTGGCTTTATACACATAGGTAATATGTTCATATGTACAAAACTACATGGCCAAATAAATATATCAATATCTACTTCCTCTCCTCTCTCTCTCATCTCCTCTCTCTCTCTCCTCTCTCTCTGCTCTCTCTCTCTCTCTCTCTCTCTCTCTCCTCACTCTCTCTCTCCTTCTCTCTCTCTCTCTCTCTTCTCTCTCTCTCTCTCATCTCTCTCCTCTCTCTCTCTCTCTCTCTCTCTCTCTCTCTCTCTCTCCTCTCTCTCTCTCTCTCTCTCTCTCTCTCTCTCTCTATCTTTTTTTTATTACTCGTTTCATAACTTCCTTCTTCCTCCTCCTCCTCTTCCTCCTCCTCTCCTCCTCCTCCTCTTCCTCCTCCTCTTCCACCTCCTCTTCCTCCTTCTATTATTCTTCCACTTTCTATTCTCCACCAATTTCCAGAGAGAGAGAGAGAGAGAGAGAGAGAGAGAGAGAGAGAGAGAGAACATAATAAATTAAGGAAGCTAAAAGAGGCCGGGAGACATATACATATGGTAGTTCCTGTCAAGAGAGAGAAAGAGAGAGAGAGAGAGTTACATCACCTAATCATCTAATCATTATTTTATCACCAATCACAAGCCACGCACACAGTCATCAACCAATCACCATGCAGCATACTTTTATACTTTATACTTCACTTACTTATACTTACTTATAGCCCAATCAGATTTAAGGAATTATTTAAACTACCAATTGAAAGCCGCCATTACAGGGGGCGTGCCTGGGAGGGAGCCACGCCCCTTATAACTAGTCTATCATTCTTTCCCTCACTTCCCCTCAATCCCCTTCTTTTCCCATCAATCCCCTTCAATTCCCTCACTTTTCCTGCAAACACCCTTAATTTACCTTTTTCTCATCAAATATCCTCATTTTCCCCTGACTTCCCCTCTTTCCCCTAAAATATCCTTTACTTTCCCCTCACTTCACCTCATTCGCCTTCTTTTCTCCTAAAATATCCCTCATTTTCCCCTTAATTCCCCTCACTTTTCCCTCATTTTCCCCTAAATACCCCTTTATTTCCCCTTTTCTCTTCAAATATCTTTCACTTTCCCCTTAATTCCCCTCACTTCCCCCTCTTTTCCCCTCACGCACCAAGGGGAAACACAACATACACTATTAGTGAATCATCTTTGCGAGACACGACCCACCATTGTCACCTTTTGCGGAGATTCTACGCTGAAAGACTGCCTGATCCCTTTAAACTGAGGGGAAAGGGAGGGGGAGTGAGGGAAAGGGGGGGCATTAAGGGTAGGGTAGGGGAGGGGTTTGGTTGGAAAGGGAGGGGAGTGGTTGTAGGAGATGGGTAGGGGTGGTGTGGTGGTAGTGAGGGGAAAGGAGGGGAAATCTGAATCTTTCATGCCGTGGACCATCTTACGAAGAGGGGAAAGAGTTTTGGTTGTTTGGGTGGAGAAGAGGAAGAGAAGAAGAAGAGGAGGAGGAGAAGAAGAAGAGTAGGAGAAGGAAGAGAAGAAGAAGAAGAGAAGAAGAAGAAGAAGAGGAGGAGGAGAGGAGGAGATAAAACAAAACGAAACGAAAGAAGAGAAAGAAAAAAAACTGAAAGGAGGAGGAATCAGTAGAAGAGAAGAGGAGGAGGAGGAAGAGGAAGAGGAGGAGGAGGAGGAGGAGGAGGAGGAGGAGGAGGAGGAGTCACCGCCAGGAATATTTCTGAGGGCTTTAGAATGGAGGGAAGGATCTGCCATAAACTTTTGAGAGATTAGGGAACGAGTGTGTGATTGAGGGAAGGCAAACACACGGGGCGCCCTGCTGCAATACCAAGTGAGGGGAAGTGAGGGGAAAGGGGGAGGGGAAAGAGGGAGGGGAGGGGGAAGGCTAGGAACATATAAGATTGAGAAATGGGAGAGAATAGTAAAAAGGGATGAAAGGAAGGGTTGTTTTAGAGAGAGAGAGAGAGAGAGAGAGAGAGAGAGAGGGTACCACTCTCATGCTTCGCTGGGTTACGACAGCCTCCGAGAGTCGCCACGCGAAGCACGAGAACGGTGCTTACCAGTGGTGATGCAGTGGAGGTGCCGCGTTCCCGTGCCAGCCAGCACCAACGCACCTTTGTGGGCCGCGTCTCCAGGATGTGGAACATTTTCACGGCCGCTGTCTCTCACATCCAGGAGATGAACACACAAAGTGTAAAGTTGGCGGCC
>JACEEZ010020876.1:62500-70000 GCA_016584305.1 Chionoecetes opilio
GGTCTATATCAGTGGTCGGCTCCTGCCACCTACTTCAAAATGTCCAAATTATCGTTAACCCCTTCACGCCCAGATCTTTCCTTTGCTATATGAAATTGTCTGTTGTCAGCCATAACATTACAAAAAGTGACTGAATATACCAAATGAGTTAGTGGACAAGGGTACTAAACAGGTCATGGCTATAAAACATTGCTTATAGTCACTAAAAATCGTCTAATGGTACCCAAATTACAATGGAAATTACGTTCTGGGCCTCAAGGGGTTAAGAAAAAAAAAAAATATTAAATCCTGGCCTAGATAACCGCAGCACAATAGTGTAGGTGACCTAGGTCCTGGGTCTCTAGCAAAATATTGGGATGAATTCTTGTACTTATTAACTTGTACGTGTTAGTAATTTCCCTTCGTAATGTCCTGCCAAGGCTGAAGAAACTGGCTACTCGCAAATTCTGAAAAATTTAGTAAAACATTAAAATCCTAATGAAAACAAATAAAATGTCAAACTTCCTAAAAATTACATACATTCTAAAAACTTTCTAAAAATTACATACTTCCTAAAAACTTCCTAAAAATTACATACTTCCTACAAACTTCCTAAAAATTACATACTTCCTACAAACTTCCTAAAAATTACATACTTCCTAAAAGCTTCCCAAAAATTACATACTTCCTAAAAGCTTCCTAAAAATTACATACATCCTAAAAACTTCCTAAAAATTACACACTTCCTAAAAACTTCATAAAAATTACAACTTCCTAAAAACTTCCTAAAAATTACATACATCCTAAAAATTTCCTAAAAATTACATACTTCCTAAAAACTTCCTAAAAACTTCCTAAAAATTACATACTTCCTAAAAGCTTCCTAAAATTACATACTTCCTAAAAACTTCCTAAAAATTACATACTTCCTAAAAACTTCATAAAAATTACAACTTCCTAAAAACTTCCTAAAAATTACATACATCCTAAAAATTTCCTAAAAATTACATACTTCCTAAAAACTTCCTAAAAATTACATACATCCTAAAAATTTCCTAAAAATTACATACTTCCTACAAACTTCCTAAAAATTACATACTTCCTACAAACTTCCTAAAAATTACATACTTCCTAAAAACTTCCTAAAAGTTATATACTTCCTAAAAACTTCCTAAAAATTACTTACTTCCTAAAAACTTCCTAAAAATTACTTACTTCCTAAAAACTTCCTAAAAATTACTTACTTCCTAAAAACTTCCTAAAAGTTATATACTTCCTAAAAACTTCCTAAAAATTACTTACTTCCTAAAAACTTCCTAAAAATTACACACTCCCTAAAAATTACATACATCCTAAAAACTTCCTAAAAATTACATACTTCCTAAAAACTTCCTAAAAATTACATACTTCCTAAAAACTAACTAAAAATTACATACATCCTGCAAACTTCCTAAAAATTACATACTTCCTAAAAACTTCCAAAAAATTACATACTTCCTAGAAATTACATACATCCTAAAAACTTCCTAAAAATTACATACTTCCTAAAAACTTCCAAAAAATTACATACTTCCTAGAAATTACATACATCCTAAAAACTTCCTAAAAATTACATACATCCTAAAAACTTCCTAAAAATTACATACTTTCTAAAAACTTCCTAAAAATTACATACTTCCTAAAAACTTCCTAAAAATTACATACTTTCTAAAAACTTCCTAAAAATTACATACTTCCTAAAAACTTCCTAAAAATTACATACTTCCTAAAAACTTCCTAAAAATTACATACTTCCTAAAAACTTCCTAAAAATTACAGTTTAGAAGCATGCAGAAACATACAATAAAAGTGTGTTATAATACGTTGGTAGTGTATTGTCTGTGTACTAAAAGTATTAATATTCAAGAATTTTTATTATTTTTATTTCGTCTTTTCTTATATGTAAATATTATCTTAATGACTTTTTTTTAACATTATCATTATTATTATTGTTATTGTAATATATGTTTTTATCTCGTGTCTACTATACTCTCTCTCTCTCTCTCTCTCTCTCTCTCTCTCTCTCTCTCTCTCTCTCTCTCTCTCTCCTCTCTCTCTCTCTCTCTCTCTCTCTCTCTCTCTCTCTCTCTCTCTCTCCCCCCTCATTTGTCTCTCCCCTTCCGCTTCTCACCCTAGGAACAAGATTTCCTTCTTCCGTCCATATCTCTCTTTCTCTCCTTTTTCTTGCTCTACTCTCTCTCTCTCTCTCTCTCTCTCTCTCTCTCTCTCTCTCTCTCTCTCTCTCTCTCTCTCTCTCTCTCTCTCTCTCTCTCTCTCTCTCTCTCTCTCTCTCTCATTTATCTCAATTTATTCACATAACTTTATTATTATTATTATTATTATTATTATTATTATTTTTCATTATTCGCCTATCTATCCTCCCCTCTCTCCTCCTCCACCTCCTCCACTCCTCCTCCTCCTCCTCCTCCTCCTCCTCCTCCTCCTCCTCTCCTCCTCCTCCTCATCCTCCTCTTCCTCTTCTCTGCGTTGGAAGGAAGCGAATAGGGAGATAAGAGGGAGGGGAGAGGAAGAGGGGAAGAGGGGAGGGGAGAAAGAGGGGAAAGGGGGGGAGAAAAATCAATAACATATCGAGTCTTTAGAAGTAGCACGTAAACCCTTTCCCCTCACTTCCCCTCACTCTTCCCCTCACTCTTCCCCTCACATATATCTTCCCCAACCACACTATCCCTTTCCCCTTACTTTTAATTTCCCCTCTTTTCCCCTCACACCCCTTCTTTACCCTCACTTTAAATTTCCCCTCTTTTCCATCTTTTCCCCCTTACTTCCCCTCTTCTTCCCTTCGCCCATCAAACACCTTCCATTTCCCCTTACTCTCTCTATCTCTCTCTTTCTCTCTATCTATCTATCTATAATATATCAATCTCTCTCTCTCTCTCTCTCATTCTCTCTCTCTCTCTCCTCTCTCTCTCCTCTCTCTCTCTTCTCCTCTCTCCTCTCCTCTCTCTCTCTCTCTCTCTCTCTCTCTCTCATTTCCTTCCTTTCTTTCTTTCTCTCTTTCCTGCTTAGGCTTAATTTTTTCTGCCCGCAGGCCTACCTAATTATGGAGACTGCCTAGGCCTCCCTTGATTATTCATTTTCACTGTATGTATATGTATGTATGTGTGTGTGTGTGTGTGTGTGTATGTATGTGTGTGTGTGTGTGTGTGTGTTGTGTGTGTGTGTGTTGTGTGTATGTTATATGTTGTGTATGTTGTGTGTGGTGTGTGTGTGTTTGTGTGTTGTGTTGTGTGTGTGTGGGGGTGTGTGTGTGTGTGTGTTGTGTGTGGGGTGTGTTGTGTGTGGGGTGTGTATGCGTGGTGTGTGTGTGTTGTGTGTGTGTGGTGTGTGTGTGTGTGTGTGTGTGTGTGTGTGTGTGTGTGTGTGTGTTGTATGTGTTGTGTGTGTGTGTGTTTTGTGTGTGTGGATGTGTGTGTGTGTGTGTGTGTGTGTGTGGTTTGGTTTTTGTGTTGGTTTTTTGGTTTGAAAGAATGATTTGTAGAGAGAGGAAAAAAAGAGAAAAATAGAGAGAGAGAAGAAGAAAAAAAAACTAGATGAGAGAGAGCGAGAGAGAGAGAAGGAGAGAGAGAAGAGAGAGAGAGAGAGAGAGAGAGAGAGAGAGAGAGAGAGAGAGAAGAGAAGAGAGAGAGAGAGAGATAATCACCAAAAATGGTTTCCAGATTATAATAATTGAGAAAAATCATATTAATATTTCAAAGACCAATTAAAGAGAGAGGAAAAGAGAGAGAGAGAGAGGGAGAGAGAGAGAGAGAGAGAGAGAGAGAGAGGGGAGAGAGAGATGAGTCAGAGACATTACTTGTCATTCGCACTAATTTACATCTCTCTCTCTCTTTCTGTCTCTCATCTCCCCTCTCTCTTCCCCTCTCTTCCCCTCCCCTTCCCCTCCCTCCACCCTCTCCCCTCGTCTCTTCTGTCTCTTATCGATTCCTCCCACACTCTCTCTCTCTCTCTCTCTCTCTCTCTCTCTCTCTCTCTCTCTCTCTCTCTCTCTCTCGTATTCACTCTCCGCCCACGCACATCTCTGAAAGGGAGAGAGAGAGGGAGGGAGGGAGAGAGAGAGGGGAGAGAGAGAGAGGGAGGGAGGGAGAGAGAGAGGGGAGAGAGAGAGAGGGAGGGAGAGAGAGGGGAGAGAGAGAGAGAGGGAGGGAGGGAAAGAGAGAAAGAAATTAGTAGGAAAGGGAATACTGATCAGCGTCCGAGAGAGAGAGAGAGAGAGAGAGAGAGAGAGAGAGAGAGAGAGAGAGAGAGAGAGAGAGAGAGAGAGAGAGAGAGAGAGACTTTTGCGTTGTAGTTTTTCATATAAATTGTTGTTCTATCATTGTATCATTGTACTTCATATTTACTTCTCTATTTCTGGTGCAAGTACTCTGCCATAGTTTTTTAGTTGTTGAAAATAACGTGATATAAAAAAACTAAAAGGTTTTTATAAGTACTTTGACAATCGCACGGGTGGCTCTATCTTCGCTTTGTATACAATCCTTCAGAGTCCTTCACGGGCCTCTTCGCTCCCTCACGCATCCTACAGGAGTCATGGGAGGGCATTAGAAGTCCCACAGGATTGCTATAGTATTCCTAGGTTTTTATAAGTACTTTGACAATCGGCATGGGTGGCTCAAATAGGGATTAATGATACTAATACTAATACTGAAAATACTAATACTGATCGTTGTATTGAAGTCATGATTAATCTAGCAATGCCTCTCATATTTTTATGTCTTGTAGTAAGTTTTGTCTAATTTGTGGTTTTTAAGGAATATCTGGAAGTATCATGTCATTGTGAATTGGTTGAAATAAGATAAGATAAGATAAGATAAGATAACTTTATTGTCACATTGAATACATACAACATGAAATTCGTTTTGGCATAAGCTCACCCGTAAAGTGAAAATAACAATTTTCCAATACAAGATTAAGTATATGTCACGACACTATTTAAACAGAGTATCATTCCTAATAGCAGACACCTGTCACCACCTCTATGCACGCACCACAGTGATATCACTAGTGACAGAGTATCATTCCTAATACCAGACACCTGTCACCACCTCTATGCACGCACCACAGTGATATCACTAGTGACAGAGTATCATTCCTAATACAGACACCTGTCACCACCTCTATGCTCGCACCACAGTGATATCACTAGTGACAGAGTATCATTCCTAATACAGACACCTGTCACCACCTCTATGCTCGCACCACAGTGATATCACTAGTGACAGAGTATCATTCCTAATACGCAGATACCTGTCACCACCTCTATGCCGCACCACAGTGATATCACTAGTGACAGAGTATCATTCCTAATAGCAGACACCTGTCACCACCTCTATGCACGCACCACAGTGATATCACTAGTGACAGAGTATCATTCCTAATAGCAGATAGCTGTCACCACCTCTATGCACGCACCACAGTGATATCACTAGTGACAGAGTATCATTCCTAATAGCAGACACCTGTCACCACCTCTATGCACGCACCACAGTGATATCACTAGTGACAGAGTATCATTCCTAATACCAGAAAGCTGTCACCACCTCTATGCTCGCACCACAGTGATATCACTAGTGACAGAGTATCATTCCTAATACCAGATACCTGTCACCACCTCTATGCACGCACCACAGTGATATCACTAGTGACAGACCTAAGTTACTGGGATGCTATAGAGTTGTACAGTTTTATACTCTTTGGAATAAAAGAATGTTTAAATCTACTTGTGTGTTGCCTAGGGAGTGGTAATCTCCTGCCTGATCTAAGAAAAGTGTATTGACAGTTCAGTGGGTGATTGACATCATTCATGATCTTATCTACCTGCTTCATTACACTGCTAGTGTATAATTCATCTAGTGGTACAGTTTTTGCGTGGAGTCTACCCGCGGTCTTTACAATTTTCTTCATTTTATGTTTGTCTTTACATGTTATTCTTGCCTACCATAATGTCATTGCGAAACACAAGATGGATTCTACTACGGACTTATAGAATAGAGACACTATTACTTTATCTACTCGGAGGTTTCCCAATATCCTTAGAAAATGGATACGTTGCTGACATTTCTTGTACATCTGTTGTGTACTTGGAGAGCCTGTTAATGTGTCATCAATGATTATGCCTAAGTACTTGTATGCATTCACTCCTTCAACTTGTCATTGGCTATAACAATAGGGTCAGGCACATCATTTTTGTTACTCAAAAATCTATTATCATTTCTTTTGTTTTCTTTACATTGAGGGTTAAGACATTTTCATTACATCAATTTACAAAGTTATGGACTTGAGTTAAAAATTCTCTTGAGTTATCATTCTTACTTTTACCTATAATTGCAGTATCGTCTGCATATTTGACTATGGGACAGCTAGGATAGTTGCGTTTGCAATTATTTGTGTACAGAGTGAAAAGTAACGGCGAAAGAACACACCCTTGAGGAGCTCCAGTATTAGTGAAGACAGTATCAGATTTAACATTTCTTATTTTAGTATATTGTGGTCTTTGCGAAAAGTAACTATAAATCCACAGAATAAGTTTACTGTTTACATTCATTTCTAATCATTTCCTAAGTAAAACATGGGGCTGAATTGTATTGAAGGCACTGCTAAAGTCTATAAATAAGATTCTAACCTGTGTATTTTGTGTTTCTAAATGTTCAATAGTTTGGTGAAGTAAGGTTAACCCAGCATCCTGAACACTCCTACCTTGTCTATAAGCAAACTGCAATGGGTCTCTTAAGGGATCTATATTTACACTAAGGTATCTCTTCACACTATGTTCCAAACATTTCATAATAATTGAAGTTAGGGCTACGGCTCGTAGATCATGAAACTCTTTTGGAGGGTTGTTTTTGGGTACGGGAATATCCTCTGACATTTTCCACGCCTCTGGTACTGTACTCTGATCAAGGGAGGCTTGGAATACTTTACAAAGTGGATCACCAAGCTGCTCTGCACATGATTTTAGTAGTTTCGAGCCAATTTTATCGGACCCACTTGCTGTTACCGCACTGTATGCGTTTCAGAGAGTTAATTGTATCCTAAATAATAGGGACTTTTTATCATTGTAACTGAAAACTGACTCCAGATTAGTGTTCAGCATGCCCGAAAACTCTTCGGAACTAATATTCAAGCAAATCTATTTTCAAAATATATTGCAAATTTTGCAAAGGGTATGCCTTGATTTTTTTTTTAATCACGTTTTTCACAATAACTAAAACACTATGGCAAATTCGTGCAACAGTTATAGAGAAGTAAATATGCAATAGATCAAGGGCTATCATTTGGCGTAAAAGAAAAATATTAATTGGTAAATAACCGAGAAAATAGCATCTTCGTACATTTATACAAAATTTCAATTTTTTCGACAACCATGAATGTTTTGACAAGCCGATTACTGCATCATGTAGAACACCTCAAGATGAACCTTTGTTACTTCGATAAGTTTTCTTGCGACTCATAGTTTTGCGACAA
>JACEEZ010020876.1:80000-87500 GCA_016584305.1 Chionoecetes opilio
CGCCACCCATGACCGCAGAAACGCCAGTATGCGGTCATGAGTTCGAAAAAAAATCCAAAAAAAATTGACATCACCGTTAAAATTACAACTTTTTTTCTAGTTTTTTGTGGATTTGTAACTTTCCGTGAATTACAATCAGGTTATATTGTCAGTTTATTTCTTTTATTCTGCCTTGAAATGTCTCCTTCCTTCCTAACGCGTTGAATTCTAGAACTAAAAAATACATGAAGCTACTATTAAATTTTCAAGGATGTGGTCGTGGAGTATTTTATTATGTTTTAGTTTTTGCTTATGTCTTGTGTTTTCCTGCGATGGCACTTTTATTATGAGTCATTTTTTTGGCGGGTAATAGATATGTTATGCATTTGTTCTCTTGTTGCGGTTGGAAATTTGTGAAAAGATTGTGTTATTTCGTTTTTATTGTGTGTAATGAAGGTGGTAGTGTGGTGTGTGTGTGTGTGTGTTGTGTGTGTGTGTGTGTGTGTGTGTGTGGGTCTCATTTGCATAACCCGGAACAAATCGTGACCTTGCGTGTGTTTTATTAGTATCTGACCTTTTTTTATGACCGTGTGTGTGTGTGTGTGTGTGTAGGTAGGTAGGGCGGTGTGTGTGTAGATAGGTAGCGGCACACACACACACACACACACACACACACACACACACACAGAACCGCTACGGAAAATACACTAAGCATAAAAAAATTCAATAATAGAAATGGACCCAAAATAAAAAAATAATATATGATAAAAAAAATATCTTATTCAAAACCAAATTTCACAACTAAAATTTCTTTGATATCCGATAAAGACTTTCATTATAGTATTACCCGCTGTTACAATGATGATGATGACGATGATGATGTGACATGAGTACAGTAACCAAGCAATAATATAATCAATGATGATATAATGATGAAAATGGTATGATGATATAATTCACATTTTTATTTGAAACCCAAAATATTTCCATTAATTCAAAAACATTTTATTTCCTGCTATCTATTTACATATTTTTTAAGTTACTAAAACGTCATAATTTTCTAGTTTGTGTTTTAGATATTCACAAACTATTCACATTATTACTTAAACCCGAAAAATATCCATTAATATAACGAATACATTTTTTGCTATCCATTGACATATCTTTTAGTTAACAATACGTCATAATTTTCTAGTGTTTTATGTATTAAGATATTTATACACTACTAATTACTTATACATTTTGACTTAAACCCGAAAAATATCCATTAATAATACTTTAAATAATATCTAGCTATCCATTTACATATCTTTAACTTAACAATACCTATGTCATCATTTTCTATAGTGTTCTGCTTAAAGATATTTATAAACTACTAAATACTTTTACATTTATACTTAACCCCTTGAGGCCCAGAACGTAATTTCCATAGTAATTTGAGTACCACTAGATGATTTTAATGAATATAAGCGATATTTTATAGCTATGATCTGTTTGGTATCCTCGTCCACTAACTCAATTTGGTATATTCAGTGACTTTTCATTATTTTATGGCTCGACAACATACATTTTTTTATAGCAAAGGAAAGATCTGGGCGTGAAGGAGTTAATCCCGAAAATATCTATTAATATTACGGTTAATATCTAGCTAACCATTAACAAATCTTTAACTTAACAAATACGTAATAATTTTCGATGTTCCTATGTTTTAATATATATATATATAAAACTATCAATTATTATTACTTTTACACCTAAACTGACCTTCCGATTTTCTATGTTAGTTAAAACACATAATATTTTTCTACATTCATAAGTTTAAAGCTGTAATATAAACCACTAACTACTTTCACACCTAAACTTACACCTACTAAAAAAGCGCGCACTTCCTCCTCGACCCCTCACGCACGCACACACATACACGCACACACACACACACACGCTAACGACATACAAATCTCTCACTTTCCGCTGTACATAATTAGCGGGGCGGGTGGTGAGGGGCGGGGCAGGAAGACGGGAAATTACAGGTATTCTCTGAGGGTAATATATAATATATTTTTTCCCCTCACTTGGAAACTTAGAGAGGAAACAGGCGATTGAGGGGAGAGAGAGAGAGAGAGAGAGAGAGAGAGAGAGAGAGAGAAAGAAAGAGAGAGAGAGAGAGAGTAAGTAGAAGTACTGTTATCTGCTTTTCACATAGTTACCTTTTTAAAAATAATGTGTTACGTGTGTTACGGGAGGAGGAGGAGGAGGAAGAAGAAGAAGAATAGGAGGAGGAAGAGGAAGAGGAGGAGGAAGAGGAAGAGGATATAACACACCGCATCTTGTAGCTTCCTTATTTTCTTATGTTAAGAGGAGGAGGAGGAAGAGGAAGAATAGGAGGAGGAAGAGGAAGAATAGGAGGAGGAAGAGGAAGAATAGGAGGAGGAAGAATAGGAGGAGAAGGAGGAGAGGAGGATACATAAGTTTATATGATTTAAATAGTTTTAAATGACGTAATATTGATGAAATGAGAATAGATCTAAAACTTTGTATAGAAGTAATAGTTATATGTTGAAAGATAGAATTAGTATGGTAATTTAATTGCATAGAACTTAGGTTAAAAGAGAATAGTAGTATCCAAAATTAAATTTTCATAGACGAGTGTTAGCATAGGAAAGGAGTAATATATATCGTAAATGTATCGTAATTGTTTTTTTATAGAATTATGTAGCGTTAAATATGAGTAATTAGTATCTCAAATTTAAACTTTTTTCATAGAACGATGAGCATATCGTGAATGAGTAATATTAATATCGTAAATGCAGAATTTTCTTTAATAGAATTATAGCGTTAAATGACGTAATATTAGTATCTCACATTTAAACTTTTTTCATAGAACGCAGTGTTAGCTATATCGCTGCAAATGACGTAATATTGGTATCGTAAATTTATTGTATTATAGGAAGTATGTGTATAGTAGAGTCGGCGGGAAAATTGACGTAAGCGTAGGATAGTCGCATAACATGTTAGAATCGTAAATTTTTATAGCTTAACATTACTTTATAGACTTAGCATTACCTTGTATAATGCTTCACATACGTGTATAGCTAACATTTGAAACTTCACTTGTGTATAGCTAACGACCTTGTATAAGCTTAATTACCGTGAAAGCTAACATACTGATAACTTACAACGTGTATAAGCTTACATTTTTATACTTCATTACGTTATAGAACATTACTTGGTTTTCAATGACGTATATAAGTTCACAACCTTTATAACTTCCATTCCCGTGTATAGCTAACGTACTGTATAAGCTTAAATCCGTGATAAGCAAATGACGGTATATTAAATTATCGTAAAGTTACATTACCTTGTATAACCTTACATTACGTGTATAGCTAACATTCACCTGAAATGCCTTAACATTACGTGTAAAGCTTACACATTACACCGTGTATAAGTAAATACTGTAACTTACATTACCTTGTATAAGCTTAACATTACCTTGTATAAGCTTAACATTACCTTGTATAAGCTTCACATTACCCGTGTATAAGCTTAACATTACCTTGTATAAGCTTAACATTACCCGTGTATAAGCTTAACATTACCTTGTATAAGCTTAACATTACCCGTGTATAAGCTTAACATTACCCGTGTATAAGCTTAACATTACCTTGTATAACCTTCACATTACCCGTGTATAAGCTTAACATTACCTTGTATAAGCTTCACATTACCCGTGTATAAGCTTAAACAAACTTACATCCGTGTATAAGCTTAACATTACCCGTGTATAACCTTCACATTACCCGTGTATAAGCTTAACATTACCTTGTATAACCTTCACATTACCCGTGTATAAGCTTAACATTACCTTGTATAAGCTTCACATTACCTTGTATAACCTTCACATTACACGTGTATAAGCTTAACATTACCTTGTATAACCTTCACATTACCCGTGTATAAGCTTAACATTACCTTGTATAAGCTTAACATTACCCGTGTATAAGCTTAACATTACCTTGTATAACCTTCACATTACCCGTGTATAAGCTTCACATTACCTTGTATAACCTTCACATTACCCGTGTATAAGCTTAACATTACCTTGTATAAGCTTAACATTACCCGTGTATAAGCTTAACATTACCTTGTATAACCTTAACATTACCCGTGTATAAGCTTAACATTACCTTGTATAACCTTCACATTACCCGTGTATAAGCTTAACATTACCCGTGTATAAGCTTAACATTACCCGTGTATAAGCTTAACATTACCTTGTATAAGCTTCACATTACCCGTGTATAAGCTTAACATTACCTTGTATAACTACATTACCTGTATAAGCTTAACATTACTGTATAAGCTTAGCATTACCTTGTATAAGTCAACATTACCCTGTATAAGCTTAACATTACCTTGTATAACCTTCACATTACCTTGTATAAGCTTAACATTACCCGTGTATAAGCTTAACATTACCTTGTATAACCTTCACATTACCTTGTATAAGCTTAACATTACCCGTGTATAAGCTTAACATTACCTTGTATAAGCTTAACATTACCTGTATAAGCTTAACATTACCTTGTATAAGCTTAACATTACCTTGTATAAGCTTAAAATTACCTTGTATAAGCTTAACATTACCTTGTATAAGCTTAACATTACCTTGTATAAGCTTAACATTACCTGTATAAGCTTAAAATTACCTTGTATAAGCTTAACATTACCTTGTATAAGCTGGGAAAGCGTAGATTAAAAAAAGAAATAGGAAAAAACTGGCCAACAAATAGGGTGGTCAATGGTTGGAATGGTCTCAGTATAGTTAGGTAGTTAGTGTGGAGTCATCAGGGAAAAAAGGAGGCTGGACAGTGTTATGGATGGGGATGAAAGGTGGATGTAGGTAGTGTTAAGTAACAGGAACTACCACGTGTAGGTCTCACGGCCTCTTGTAGCTTCCTTATGTTCTTATGTTTCTTCAACCCGCTTACCTGCGTGAAAATATATTACGTATATTTCTCAAGTATAATTTTAGTGTGGTTTTGTTATAGTTACATGTTATAGTTACAAGAATATTATATATAGTCAAGCGAAAGGCGGAGTGAAACACCAGCGCGCGAGTGAAAAAGATTCAGGATTTTGGAACTTTGTGTAGGCATAGCAGGCTGTGTAAGCAAAGGTGAAACTCTCCTAACAATGAAAATTTTATCCCCCACACTGAACACAACTATAGCAGCAACTGTAGAAGCGGTAGCAGAGTGGTTAGCGTCACCGTGTGGCGTTCTCGAAGACCCGAGTTCGATCCCGAGTGAGACCCATAAATCCATTTAAAATCTTTCTGCACCGTCGAGTGGCCTAAGAACTCCCACATGCTGCCCATTAACTCCTCCCTGGCTGGTGAACACTGCGGTAATAGTGGTAGAGGCCAGGCAACTCCTGGTGCTGAAGCGGGGCTGTAGTATATAGCAGCTCGCCGTCTGCCTTACGTAAAGCCCAGGATCTATCTGCCGCCTCCCCGCCTGGCCGCCCCCGTGCTCAATGTCGTCACGTGCCCGAAACATCGAAACAACAGTCACGAATCTCGCCCGCTGTCAGCTAACAATGGCCCCACGAACAATTCATCTGCCATTAACTACCATTAACTACCACCTTTTCTGTTATTTATTATCTTGTATTATCTATTCTTTTCTATTTCCATCAGTATTTTTATTTCCACCTTCCCCTAATTAGTAACTAAGAACAATAACAATAAGATAATTATATAGCATTATAGTATTACGTAGGCTGTTTACTATACTGTTTACTATATACTGTTACTGTTATATACTGTTACTATATACTGTGAGATACTGTTTAATATATAAGTAAACAGTATCTAAGGGTGGAAGGAAACATTGCCGGACAGTTACTGCTTACCTGTGTGAAGGACCGATTTTTTCCACCCGCTGACCGGCGTGCAAAAATATATTACCTGTGTTTTTTAAGTTTTTTCAGATTTTCATGGCATTGTTTTGACCTCCCTGTGATTTTATTCTCATTTCAATTCTAATGACTTAAAAGACCATTGTGACTTACTTAGTATCTGCCTACTTACTGTTTTTTATAATGTGTTACCTTTTTATGAGTATTTTATCGCGTCGGTAATGTGACTTGCGGGTGAAAAAAAAAAAGTCACTTCTGATTCTATTTTACTTCAAAGAAAAAAAATGACATTAATATAAAGTTAGAAATATGGAAGCCAATTATTACTCTTTATTAATTACTTTTCTGTTACTTATCTTATTCGCCTTGAAATTATGTTACCTGCGATTTTTTCTAATTACTTTAAAAAATAATATTAATCACGTATATTAATTACTCTTCAATGTTACTTTTTCATTCTTTATTTTCTCGCAAAGATGGTGATTTTGTTACATTAATATATTTATTTCCTATATTTTAGTAACGCATTATTTCCCTGTAGAGCTTCGTGTAAGTTCGTGTAATTTGTAACGTAGTAAGCGGTAGTTTCGCTCGTTACCTGGTATTAATGTTACTGGTAATTGGGTTGTTAGCTGTACGCCGAGATTTATCTGTGCTTTAAAGTGTAGTAGTAGTAGTAGTAGTAGTAGTAGTAGTGGTAGTGGTGGTGGTAGGAGTAGTAGTAGTAGTGGTGGTGGTGTTAAAGTGGTGGTAGTGGTAGTAGTAGTAGTAGTAGTAGTAGTAGTAGTAGTAATAAAAATAGTAGTAGTGTTACTCTAAGTATTGTTTATATATTCACAGTAACCATCGTAGAGTTAAGTTCATAATATTATCTGACAAGGTATTCATCAAACCAAACTTAACGTCGTAAACTTATAACAAACTTTAAAAAATCCTTCCGTCGCCGCTAAGTTAGGATCGTAACTTTAAAACCAACTAAGTTACGCGTACCTTGTAAAACTTACTACTACTAATACTACTTCTACCAACACTACTACTACTACTTCTACCAACACTACTACTACTACTACCCGTCAGGGTGGCATGGTTGGTAGAACCGTGAGCTCGCGTGTGCAGCGTCCCTGCATTCGGTCAGCGGTTCGAGTCCACCAGGTTCGTCCTGGCGTGGTGGCGCTTTGTACAGTGTCTCTATAGTCAATAACCTTGTAGTTGGTACTTGCAAAGTGTCTAGATAGGATCAAAGTATCTTATCTTACTACTACTACTACTACTACTACTACTACTATACTACTACTACTACTACTACTACTACTACTACTACTACTACCACTACTACTACTACTGCTACTACTACCACTACTACTACTACTACTACTACTACTACTACTACTACTACTACTACTATACTACTACTATACTACTACTACTACTACTACTACTACTACTACTACTACTACCACTACTACTACTACTGCTACTACTACCACTACTACTACCACTATACATACACTACTACTGACTACTACTACTACTACTACTACTAACTACTACTTACTACTACCTACTACTACTACTACTACTACTACTACTACTACTATA
>JACEEZ010020876.1:97500-99527 GCA_016584305.1 Chionoecetes opilio
TTTTTGTTCTTAGGTTCACTCTAACTTGCGATTTTTAAAGTAAAACTGCTTTAAACTAGAAGTATGATATATTACTATGCGTGACAATCCTATAGAGTTAGTCCCTTCCCCTACACTGAGGTGGCAACACTGGTCTCTGCATAACACTGACCTATCATGAACGGTTTCTGAATTATAAACTTATATATTTACTATAACGCGTTCAGCTCACAACTTGTTTCTCACACAGCAACACTTACCCATCAAAAGTTATTGTAAATGGATGGATCTACAATTGTATCCCCACCATTTCCAATTATCTAGCGAAAAAAATATTTTCGGATTTCTGGCTGCTCAAAAATATTCGAAAATTGACGAAAATCAGGTTTTTGTTATTTTGCCGCAAAACTATGAGTCGTAGAAGAAAACTTATCGAAGTAACAAAGGTTCATCTTGAGGTGTTCTACATGATGCAGTAATCGGCTTGTCAAAACACCTCATGGTTGTCGAGAATTTTTTTATTTTGTATAAATGTATGAAAATGCTATTTTCTCGGTTATTTACCAATCAATATTTTTTTGCTTTAGGCCAAATGATAGCCCTTGATCTACTCCATATTTACTTTTCTATACATGTTGCACGAATCTGCCATAGTTTTTGAGTTATTGAAAAAACGTAATTTTCAAAAATAATCAAGGCATACCCCTTGCAAAATTTGCCATATTTTTTGAAAAATAGATTTGCTTGAAAATTAGTTCTTAGCAGTTATCGGGCATGCTGAACACGAATCTGGAGTCAGTTTTCAGTTACAATGATTAAAAGTCCCTATTTCAGCCAATTCACAATGACATGATACTTCCAGATATTCCTTAAAAACCACAAATTAGACAAAACTTACTACAAGACATAAAAATATGATAGGCATTGCTAGATTAATCATGACTTCAATACAACGATCAGTATTAGTATTATCAGTATTAGTATTAGTATTATTAATCCCTATTTGAGCCACCCATGCGATTGCAAAGTACTTATAAAACCTAGGAATACTATAGCAATCCTGTGGGACTTCTAATGCCCTCCCATGACTCCTGTAGGATGCGTGAAGGAGCGAAGAGGCCCGTGAAAAAATGAAGAATGTGTGAATAAAAAAATGTGGGTTGGTTACTTCTCTCTCTCTCTCTCTCTCCTCTCTCTCTCGTGGCTCTCATGGCTCTCTCTCTCTCCTCTCTTCTCATCTCTCTTCTCTCTTCATCCTCTCTCGTCTCTCTCTCTCTCTCGTCGTCTCTCTCCTCTCTCCTCTCTCGTCTCTCTCTCTCTCTCTCTCTCCTTTCATCTATGCTCTCTCTCCACTCGTCTCATCTCCATCTTACTCCTCTCTCTCTCTCTCTCTCTCCCTCCTCTCTCTCCTCTCTCCTCCTCTCTCTCCTCCTCTCAGCTTTCTCTCTCTCCTCGCTTCTCCTCTTCCCGAAATTCGCAAATCCCTTACAAACAATTCACTTCTTCTTTTTGGTGTGTTTTCTCTCTCCCTCCTCCTCCTCCTCACCACTCAAACTATTTCTAAAATCTACATCGAAATCTAAAATTCCGTTCAATCGAATTCCTAAGCGTCCTCCCGGGGCCCGTACTCTCAGGCGAGTATTGTTGGCCCCCCGATGCTGGCTCACGCTTTGGGTAGTGAGAAGAAAGAAAGAGAGGGTACGTGGGGTAGTGTGTGGGGGGGGGTGGGTGTGGGTCGAAAGCACACACACAACACACAACACACACACAACAAACGAAAGATAATATAAGAAGGAAGATAAATGAAAAAAAATAAAACAATCGGATCAAAAATTCGGGAAAGGGTTGGACTAAAAAAGGGAGGGAGGAGGGGGAGGAGGAAGGGGAGAGGGGCAGGGAAAAGGGGGAAAAGGAAAAAATAGGGGGGGGGGAGGGGGGGGAGGGGGGGGGATTAAAATTGGGGCCCGCCCGTGTGTGCGTGTGCTCGGCGCGTGCTGGAGAGGGTAAAGGGGGGGGGGGGAGGGGAGGGAGGGAAAAAGAAGAAAAGA
>JACEEZ010020876.1:104039-106539 GCA_016584305.1 Chionoecetes opilio
CTCCGTAAACAGACGAAGGATAAATATACAATAGCTTATATTGATAGGCAAAAAAAAAGATGAGAGTGACAGATAGATAAAATATATAAAGGATAGATGAAGACAGACAGATAGATAAATGTAGATAGAGAGACAGACAGACAGACAGACAGATAAATATATAGATAGATAGATAGATAGATAGATAGATAGATAGATAGATAGAGAGACAGACAGACAGATAAATATATAGATAGAGAGACAGACAGACAGACAGACAGATAAATATATAGATAGATAGATAGATAGATAGATAGAGAGACAGACAGACAGACAGACAGATAAATATATAGATAGATAGATAGATAGATAGATAGAGAGACAGACAGATAGATAGAGAGACAGACAGACAGACAGATAGATAGTAGATAAATATAGATAGATAGATAGATTTGATAGATAGAGGACGCAGATAGATAAGAGCAGACAGAACAGACAGATATAGATAGATAGATAAATATAAGTAGATAGATAGATAGATAGAAAATAGAGAGACAGGACAGATAGATAGAGAGACAAAACAGACAGACAGATAGATAGATAGATAAATATATAGATAGATAGATAGATAGATAGATAGAGAGACAGACAGATAGATAGAGAGACAGACAGACAGACAGATAGATAGATAGATAAATATATAGATAGATAGATAGATAGATAGATAGAGAGACAGACAGATAGATAGAGAGACAGACAGACAGACAGATAGATAGATAGATAAATAGATAGATAGATAGATAGATAGATAGACAGACAGATAGATAGAGAGACAGACAGACAGACAGACAGATAGACAGATAGATAAATATATAGATAGATAGATAGATAGAGAGACAGACAGATAGATAGAGAGACAGGGGCAGACAGACAGAAGAAGATAGATAAAATAGATAGATAGATATAGAAGATAGAGAGACAGACAGATAGATAGAGAGACAGACAGACAGACAGAAGATAGGGTAGATAAATATAATAGATAGAAGATAAAAGAGACAGACAGATAGATAAATAGATAGAGAGACGACAGACAGACAGGCAGACAGATGAATGATAGAATAAATATATAGAAAATAGGGTAGATAACAGTGATAGATAGATAGATAGAGAGACAGACAGATAGACAGATATATAGACAGACAGACAGACAGACAGATAGACAGATAGATAGATAGATAGATAGATAGATAGATAGAGAGACAGACAGATAGACAGATAGACAGATATATAGACAGACAGACAGACAGACAGATAGACAGATAGATAGATAGATAGATAGATAGATAGATAGAGAGACAGACAGATAGACAGATATATAGACAGACAGACAGAAAGACAGATAGACAGATAGACAGATAGATAGATAGATAGATAGATAGATAGGGAGAGAGATAGAGAGACAGACAGATAGACAGATATATAGACAGACAGACAGATAGACAAATAGACAGATAGATAGATAGATAGATAGATAGATAGAGAGAGAGATAGAGAGACAGACAGATAGACAGATATATACAGACAGACAGACAGACAGAGAGACAGACAGACAGATAGATAGATAGATAGATAAATAGAGAGACAGACAGATACAGATAGACAGATAGAGACAGACAGACAGACAGACAGATAGATAGATAGATAGATAAATAGAGAGACAGACAGATACAGATAGACAGATAGAGACAGACAGACAGACAGATAGTTAGATAGACAGACAGACAGACAGACAGACAGACATATAGATAGATAGATAGATAGATAGATAGATAGATAAATTACCTCCCAGTGTGCGGAGGGAAATAGGAATAAATATATAATGGAGGAAAAGGAAGGAGGAGGAGGAGGGGGGGGTGAGGGGAAAGAGGGGAGGGGAAAAGAGGGGGAGGTGAGGGGAAAAGAGGGGGAGGTGAGGGGAGGATGAGCGTTTGGGTATTGATTACAGCACCGCAAATGAGACCCCCAATTCCCCCCCCCCTCTCTCTCTTCTCTCTCTCTCTCTCTCTCTCTCTCTCTCTCTCTCTCTCTCTCTCTCTCTCTCTCTCTCTCTCTCTCTCTCTCTCTCTCTCTCTCTCTCTCTCAATAAGCCTACGCGTTTATTCTCCTACGTAATTACATGTACATCTCTCTCTCTCTCTCTCTCTCTCTCTCTCTCTCTCTCTCTCTCTCTCTCTCTCTCTCTCTCTCTCCTCTCTCTCTCCCCCCTCTCTCTCTCTCTCTCTCTCTCTCTCGCTCCTCTCTCTCTCTCTCTCTCTCTCATTATTACTATCATTATCATTATTATTTCTTTCGTGTTTTATTATATTCTAAGGATTATTAAATATTTTTCCCCTTGTATATACTTTCATCATTCAATTTCTCATTTATTTCCCCCTCTTTTCCCCTCTTTATTTCCCCTTCTTTATTTTTCCCTCTTTATTTCCCCTCTTTATTTCCCTTTCTTTATTTTTCCCTCTTTATT
>JACEEZ010020877.1:5000-7500 GCA_016584305.1 Chionoecetes opilio
GAGAGAGAGAGAGAGAGAGAGAGAGAGAGAGAGAGACGCTTCCTCTAGAGATAATTAGGAGTAGTTTCAAAGTCTTAATGTAAATAGAGGTAGGTAAAAAAAAAATTCTTTCTTTTCTTTCTTTATTTTGTTTTGGTATATTGTATTTTCTTGTTGTTTTCATTTTTTTCATCCATATTTTATTATTTTTATTCATTCACATTTCCGAGATTTTCTTTTCATTCAATATCTTTTCTTTCTTTTTTCTTCTTCTTCTTCTTTAACTATTATCATATCTTATTTATTCCTTCCTTTCTTTCACTTTCTTATCTTCCTTCCTTCCTTCCTTCCTTCCTTCCTTCCTTCCTTCATACCTCTCTCTCTGTCTCGCCTCCTTATCAACCACCTCCTTCCTTCCTTCCTTCCTTCCTTCCTTCCTTCTTTCCTTCCTTCCTTCTTTCCTTCCTTCTTTCCTTCCTTCCCTCCTTCCTTCCTTCCTTCATACCTCTCTCTCTGTCTCGCCTTCTTATCAACCTCCTCCTTCCTTCCTTCCTTCCTTCCTTCCTTCCTTCCTTCCTTCCTTCCTTCCTTCCTCCTTCCTTCCTTCCTTCCTTCCTTCCTTCCTTCCCTCCTTCCTTACCTCCTTCCTTCATACCTCTCTCTCTCTCTCTATCTCTCTCTCTCCTCTCTCTCTCTCTCTCTCTCTCCTCTCTCTCTCTCCTCTCTCTCTCTCTCTCTCTCTCTCTCTCTCTCTCTCCTCTCTCTCTCTCTCTCCTCTCTCTCTCTCTCTCTCTCTCTCTCTCTGTCTGTCTGTCTGTCTCGCCTCCTTATCTACCTCCTCCTTCCTTCCTTCCTTCCCTCCCTCCTAGTCTCATCCTTCCACACTTCCTTTCTCCCCTCCTTTCTTCCCCTTCCTCCACACTTTCCCATGACCGTAACACCTTCACCTCCCCTCTGTTTCTAATTCTTCAGAGGGTATGTGAGGGACGTCCCATGAGTACCTCCCCTCTTCCTCTTTCCCCTCAGCCCACCTGTTCCTCCCACCTGCGCGCTACCTCCTTGTCTCCTGTTTCTCCCCTCACATTTGTCAAGTCATTTCCTTCTTTCCCTCCTTTCCTTCCTTCCCCTCCTTCCCCTCTCTTCCCTCCTTCCCCTCTCTTCCCCCTTCCCCTCTCTCCCTCCTGCAGTCAAGGGGAAGGAAAGGGCTGATCTGAGGGGAAACAAGGAAGGCAGGATGTGAGGGCAAGGAAAGGAAAAGTTCTCACGAGTACTGTACACGTGGCGCGCGTACACACACACACACGCACGCACACACACACACACACACACACACACACACACACACACACACACACACACACACACACACACACACACACACACACACACACACACACACACACACACACACACACACACACACACACACACACATGAACTTGGTTTGGTGTATATAAGAAAACTTGTAAGATAATGATGTAGATTTTGATTTAGGTGCCATGCCACTACTACTACTACTAATACTACTACTACTACTACTACTACTACTACTACTACTACTACTACTACTACTTCTTCTACTTCTACTACTACTGTTAATACTATTGCCACACTACCACTACTACTACTACTACTATTATTATTACTACTTCTGCTACTACTACTATTACTACTGCTATTGCCACTACCACCACCACTTCTTTTACTACTACTATTTATTATACTATTACTACTACTACTACTACTACTACTACTACTATTACTACCACTACCACAACTACTACCATACTACTACTACCACCACCACCACCACCACCACTATATTACTACTACTACTATTACCACTAGTACTATTTCGCTTATTATTGCTACTACCACTACTATTACCACCACCACCACCACCCTCACCACCACACCACCACACCACCACCACCACCACCACCACCACCACCACCACACCACCACCACCACCACACCACCACCACCACCACCACGACGGGACAGGCCAAGTGGGAACCATTAAGGGCGGGAGGGCAGGCATTAGGCGCAGGTAAACACGGGACGCAGGTGTGAGAGGAGGGCCAAGTCGCGACCGTGGGAGCCAGTCTTCCTTACCCATCTGGCACTCCCACCCTGGCACTACCTCCTCCTCCTCCTCCTCCTCCTCCTCCTCCTCCTCCTCCTCCTCCTCCTCCTCCTCCTTCTAATTAGCCTTCCTACCTCCTTAGCCTCCTTCTCTTGTCTTCTCCTCCTCCTTCTCCTCTTCTTCCTCCTACTTCTAATTAGCCTTCCTATACCTCCTTAGCCTCCTTCTCTTGTCTTCCTCCTCCTCATCATCTTCCTTCTACTCCTCCTCCTACTCCTAATTAGCCTTCCTATCTCCTTAGCCTCCTTTTCTTGTCTTCTCCTTCTCCTTCTCTTCTTCTTCTCCTCTTCCTCCTCCTCGTCAATATGGCTTCTGGTATCTGTTCTTCCTATGTATTCTTATGTATTTCTCTTCCTTCCTCCTTCTCCTCCTGCT
>JACEEZ010020877.1:10000-12500 GCA_016584305.1 Chionoecetes opilio
TCCTCCTCCTCCTCCTCCTCCTCCACCTCCTCCTCCACCTCCTCCTCCTCTACCCTTTACCTGTTCTCTCTACTTCTATTTTACTTTGACACAACTCTCCTCCTCGCTCTCCCTCCTCTTCTTCTATTTTTATTTCTTCCCATCTACCTTCCTTCCTTCCTTCCTTCCTTCCTTCCTTCCTTCCTTCCCTTCTTTAATCCTTCGTTTTTATCATTCGCTATTTTCAGTCCTACGTTTTTTCGGTTATTTCTCTTTTAGTAAATCCTTTGGTCTCTTATTTTTTTATTTTTTTTTTATTATTTTTTTTTTTTTTTATATATATTATTTTCCGTCGTTTGGGATTTCTGGTTTTCTAATTTTTTTATTTTTTCCTCTTTATATAAACTTGTTCACTTATTTTGTGTCTCCTTTTTTTCCTTCCTTCCTTCCTTCCTTCCTTCCTTCCTTCCTTCCTTCCTTCCTTCCTTTCTTCCTTTCTTCCTTCCTTCCTTCCTTTCTTCCTTCCTTCCTTCCTTCCTTTCTTTCTTCCTTTCTTCCTTCCTTCCTTTCTTTCTTTCTTTCTTTCTTCCTTCCTTCCTTCCTTCCTTTCTTTCTTTCTTCCTTTCTTCCTTCCTTTCTTCCTTCCTTCCTTCCTTTCTTTCTTTCTTTCTTTCTTTCTTTTTTTCTTTCTTCCTTCCTTCCTTTCTTTCTCCCTTCCTTCCTTCCTTCCTTCCTTCCTTTCTTTCTTCCTTTCTTCCTTCCTTCCTTCCTTCCTTCCTTCCTTCCTTCCTTCCTTCCTTCCTTCCTGTTTTCGTTTACTATCATCCAATTTTTCCTACCTCCTTCCTTCTTTCTTTCTTCCTTTTCTTCCTTTTTCCTTCTATCTCTTCTTCCTTCTTCACTTTATTTTGTCTCCCTCCTTGCTTCTCTTTTTCTTCCTGTTTTTCGTTTCCTATCACCATTTTCCTATCTCCTTCCTTTTTTTATATATTGTACAATTATCTTGCCCTCTTCCTACCTCCATCCTTTACTAGGTGTCTCCAATAGTCCCTTCTTTCTTCACCTTGCCACCTCCTCCCTTTTATCGGAGTAGTAGTAGTAGTAGTAGTAGTAGTAGAAGTATAGTAGAAGTAGAAGTAATAGTAAAAAAGTAGTAGTATAGTAGTAGTAAAAAAAGTAGTAGTAGTAGTAGTAGTAGTAGTAGTAGTATAGTAGTAGTAAAAAAAGTAGTAGTAGTAGTAGTAGTAGTAGTAGTAGTAGTAGTAGTAGTAGTAGTAGTAGAAGAAGTAGCAGTAGTATAGTTGGCAGAAACTATGATAGTGTTTGTGTGTGTGAGAGAGAGAGAGAGAGAGAGAGAGAGAGGGAGAGAGAGAGAGAGTTAGATTAGGAGGAATGGAATCAAGGAAAAAAAAATATTCTGAAGGACGGAGGTAAAAGTGAATTGAAGGAAGGAAGGAAGGAAGGAAGGAGGCAGGGAAGAGAAGTATATACGTAATAGAAGTTATAGTAGTAGTAGTAGTAGGAGGAGGAGGAGGAGTAGTAGTAAAATAAGTAGTAGAAGTAGACGTAGTAGTAGTAGTAGTAATAGTAGTAGAAGTAGACCTAGTAGTAGTAGTAGACTAGAAGTAGTAGAAAATATGATGAACTTAGTAACACAGACAAAGGAAGCAAAGAAGACGAAGGAAGGAAGGAGGAGGAGGAGGAAGAGGAAGAATGAAATCATTGCAAAACAAGTGTAGCTGAGGAACGGAAGGAGGGAGGGAGGGAGGAAGAAGTCAAGGAGGGAGCGATAGCAATTCTGGGGAAGCGGGTTGAGGAGGAGGAGGAGGAGGAGCCTAGGATGAGCTTGAGTGAGCCTTGGCCGGACGTGGGAGCCAAGGAGCCAGTCTTTCCCAGGACAGGTGGGGATTCATTCACAGGTGAGGAGGAGGAGCGGCAGGAGGAGGAGGAGGAGGAGGAGGAAATTAAAGGGGAGAGAAATGTGACCTTCCTCTTATTCTTTTTTTCTTTGTTTTCACTCCTGGCTTAAGTGTCACTCCTGCACACACACACACACACACACACACACACACACACACACACACACACACACACACACACACACACACACACACACACACACACACACACACATACATGGATTAGCATAACTACTTTGCACAGTGGTCTATGGGTTCATGTTTTTTACTGTTTTTTTGCGTGTGAGGAAGGAAGGAAGGAAGGAAGGAAGGAAGGGTTGAGGACAGAAGGAAGGAAGGAAGGGAGGGAAAGAGAAGAGGAAAGGAAGAGGGAAGGAGGACGGATAGGAGGGGAGGAGAGAAGGAGATAGAGGGAAGGAGAGAGGGGGAAGAAAACATGATACCAACAAATAATAAAGATTACAAATAAAGACACCAAACTTTCCTGAGTAACAGAATGAAGGGTGATGACCGGCCCTCCTTCCCTCCCTCCCTCCTTCCCTCCCTCCATCCTTCCCTCCCTCCCTCCTTCCTTCCTTCCCTCCTTGTCACCCTCTCTCCTT
>JACEEZ010020877.1:17500-20000 GCA_016584305.1 Chionoecetes opilio
AAGGAGAGAGACTAGGAAAGAAGGAAGGGTTGAAGAAGGAAGGAAGGAAGGAAATAATGGAATGCCTTAAACTAAACTAAAGAAAATATACAGACAAATAAATGCAAAATGAAGGAAGTGGATATATTTTGATGAAAGAAATAAAAGAGATAAATGAAAAAAGAAAAACGCTAATGATAAACGTGCCAGAAAAGAAAATATAGAAGAAGCATTAGAGAGAGAGAGAGAGAGAGAGAGAGAGAGAGAGAGAGAGAGAGAGTCAGTGTCAGTGTGTGTGTGTGTGTGTGTGTGTGTTCCTTCTCCCTATGACCTCCTATTACACACCGGACGGAATCACGGGTTTTGTAAGTGTGGCGGAAGGGGGGGGGGGCAAAAAGAGGGTTGTTGTGGGGGGGGGGGCATTGCGTGAGGGGCCCTTAGGGAGTGTGAGAGGCGGAAGCTGCGAGATGGGTTGCTGATAACAGAGGGGGCGCCGATCCCTTCCTGAGAACCCGCCCAAACCGCCGGTCTCGCACGCCCCCGCCCCGCCCACAGGGTCACGAGGGCACCCCGGGTCACGCCCTCACCCGGGATGCAAAGACACGGCGGGTCACAAAAAGAAATTACAGCTGGGTTGATGGGAGACGAGAGAGCGGAGATGAGATGATGTTAGTTATTTATTACCTGGCGAAGGAGGAGGAGGAGGAGGAGGAGGAGGAGGAGGAAACAGGGGGTAGGAGAGGGTGCTAGAGGAGGAAGGGGGGTACTGGAAGGAGAAAGGGGGGTACTTGAGAGGTGAGAGGTCATGACCCACCTGTGACCCACCCCCCAGGCCGGTAGCATACAGCGGGGGATATGAGTGGTGGGATGTGGGTTGCCTCTCCCATGCCCCCAGCCTCCCATGCCCCCAGCCTCCCGTGCCCCCCAGCCTCCAGTGCCCCCCAGCCTCCCATGCCCCCAGCCTCCTGCCCCAGTCCCCTCTTCTCACCTGAAGGCTCACCGCACGCCACTCCGCTCCTCCCGTCGCCCAGTAGCAGTGCCTCTGGGTCTTCGCTAGTGCCGACCTGCCTTCACGCCACTCACCATTCACTATTAGTCTTCCACTCTCCATTCCACTCCACGCCACTCCACTATAAGCTGCCTCACAAGCCCTGTACTCTGTAAACAAGTAGCTGGAACGTACAGGTCAGTGCCGTGTTAGGTCAGTTATACGTGGCACTGTGTTTGTTTGCCTTATAAGGTAAACAAACACAGTGCCACGTATAACTAATGGCAAGTTACATAGTGACATATCGTGTGGGACCATTTCAGTGCCATTATTTAGATTAGTGTATAGTCTACTGTGCCTAAAGAAGTGCCATTAGTGTGAAGTTATCGTGGCACTGTGCTTTGTTTATCTTCTAAGTGCCATTAGTTACGTAGTGCCATTATTTAGATTAGTGTTGTCATGTGTACCTAAAGAAGAGCCATTATATTTAGGTTAGGTATAAGGTGGCACTGTGGTTTGTTTACCTTAGAAGTGCCATTAATCACAGGTTAGTGCCATGTCGTCTCCCTCCGAAGTGCCATTATTTAGATTAGTGTAAGAAGTGCCATTATAATTTTAGTAGTTACGTGTTAGGTTATTGTGGCACTACTTTATTTACCTTAGAAGTGCCATTAATCACAGGTTAGTGCCATGTCGCCTCCCTCCGAAGTGCCATTATTTAGATTAGTGTAAGTAGTGCCATTATTTAGATTAGTGTATGAAGTGCCATTATTTAGATTAGTGTAAGAAGTGCCATTATTTAGATTAGTGTAAGAAGTGCCATTATTTAGATTAGTGTAAGAAGTGCCATTATTTAGATTAGTGTAAGAAGTGCCATTATTTAGATTAGTGTAAGAAGTGCCATTATTTAGATTAGTGTAAGAAGTGCCATTATTTAGATTAGTGTAAGAAGTGCCATTATTTAGATTAGTGTAAGAAGTGCCATTATTTAGATTAGTGTAAGAAGTGCCATTATTTAGATTAGTGTAAGAAGTGCCATTATTTAGATTAGTGTAGAAGTGCCATTATTTAGATTAGTGTAAGAAGTGCCATTATTTAGATTAGTGTAAGAAGTGCCATTATTTAGATTAGTGTAAGAAGTGCCATTATTTAGATTAGTGTATGAAGTGCCATTATTTAGATTAGTGTAAGAAGTGCCATTATTTAGATTAGTGTAAGAAGTGCCATTATTTAGATTACTGTAAGAAGTGCCATTATTTAGATTAGTGTAAGAAGTGCCATTATTTAGATTACTGTAAGAAGTGCCATTATTTAGATTAGTGTAAGAAGTGCCATTATTTAGATTACTGTAAGAAGTGCCATTATTTAGATTAGTGTAAGAAGTGCCATTATTTAGATTAGTGTAAGAAGTGCCATTATTTAGATTAGTGTAAGAAGTGCCATTATTTAGATTAGTGTAAGAAGTGCCATTATTTAGATTAGTGTAAGAAGTGCCATTATTTAGATTAGTGTAAGAAGTGCCATTATTTAGAT
>JACEEZ010020877.1:25000-26502 GCA_016584305.1 Chionoecetes opilio
GATGCGGACAGATATAAACCCTACACACACCCAGCAAAAGAGAGAGAAAGAGAGAGAGAAGAGAGAAAAGAAGATGCGGACAGATATAGACACATACACACACACACACAAAAGAAAGAGAAGAATAGAGGACACCACAAAGAGAGAGGAGAGAGAGAGAGGAGAGAGAAAAGAGAGAGAGAGAGAGGGGGAGAGAGAGAGGGAGAGAGACATGCGGGGCAGATATAGACACATACACCACAGCAAAAGAGAGAGGAAAGAAAGAAATAGAGACCCCCAAAAGAGAGGAGAGAAGAGAGAGAGAGAGAGAGAAGAGAGAGAGAGGGAGAGAAAAAACAACAGAAACATAATTTCAAAATTGTGTGTATGTATGTATGTATGTATGTATGTGTATATATTGCTTATTGTGATGAGTAAAGTAATATATATGTAGGTTTGTATGAATGTTAGTATGGTGTTCTATCTATATGTATGTATGTATGTATGTGCGTATTTATGTATATTTCCTATTTATACATAACTATTCATTACCACCTTTGTAGAGTGTTCAATCACTAATTCTTTACTTGTTTATTTATTCATTTCGTCTTATTTTCAATTCAATATTTATCATAGTTTCTCGTTATTTATTTTTTATGCCTGGTTTTTTGTCTCCAATTTCGACTATTTTATTCAATCGTTGACTTTCTATTTCTCTCTCTCTCCCTCTCTTTCCCCCTTTTCCTCTCTTCGCTCCCCCTCTCTCTTCTCCCCTTCTCTCTCCCTTTTCCCCCCTTTTTTTCCCTCCTCCTCTCCTCTCTTTCCCCCCCTTTTCCCCGCCTCACTCCTCCCTCACTCCCCCCCATCACTCACCTCCTCACCCCCTCCTCCTCACCCCCCCCCCTCCTACTCACCACTCACCCCTCACTCACTCACTTCACCTCACTCACTCACTTCACTCATCACTCACTCACTTCTCTCTCTCTCTCTCCCCCTCCCTCTCCGGGCCCCCTCTCCTCCTCTCCCCTCCCTCCCCCCCTCCTCTCTCTCTCTCCCCCTCTCCTCTCTCCTCTCTCTCTCTCCTCGCCCCCCCTCCCCTCCCTTCCCCCAAAATTCCTCCTCTCCCCCTTTTTTCTCTCGTCGATTTCCCCCTCCTTCTCCTCTCCCTCTCTCTCTCTCTTTTCTTCTCTCTTACTCATTCACTCGGGGTCTTCTCTCCCCTCCCCTCTCTCTCTCCCTCCTCTTCCTCTCTCTCTTTCTCTCCTTTTCTCCTCTCTCTCTCTCTCCTCTCCCTCTCTACCCTTGCCTTAAAAAAATCTTTAAAAAATGAAAATCATTTGGGAAAAAAAAAAATTTTTCTTTTTTTTTTTCTGGTTAAAAAAAATAGGAATTATTTTTGGTTCTTTCTGTTTTTTTTGTTTTGTTTTGGTTCGTTTTTTTTTTTTTCGTACGGAATGGAAGAGGGAAGGGAAATGGAAAAAATAAGGTTTTAAAAAGAAGAAAGAAAAAAGGGAAAGGAAAAT
>JACEEZ010020879.1:0-5000 GCA_016584305.1 Chionoecetes opilio
TGTGGTGCTAGTGGTGGTGGTGTGCTAGTGGGGGTGGTTGTGGTGTAGTGGTGGTGGTGCAAATGGGGTGGTGGTGGTGGTGTGGTGTGGTGGGGGTGGTGGTGTAGTGGTGGTGGGTGGTTGGGGGGGTGGTGGTGGTGGTGGTGAGTGGGGGTGGTGGTGCAGTGTGGTGTGGTGGTGGGGTCTAGGGGTGGTGCTAGGGTGGTGGTGGTGGTGGTGGGTGCAGGGGTGGTGGTGGTGGTGAGTGGGGGTGGTGGGGTGGTGGGGTGGTGGTGGTGGTGGTGTGCTGGTGGTGTGTGGTGGTGCTGGTGGTGGTGGTGGTGGGCTAGTGGTGGTGGTGGGGGTGGTGGTGGTGCTATGGTGTGGTGGTGGTGGTGTCTAGTGGTGGTGGTGGTGGGTGTAGGGGTGGTGGTTGTGTGGTGGTGGTGGTGTAGTGGTGGGGGTGGTGGTGGTGGTGGTGGTATGGTGGTGGTGGTGGTGGTGGTGCGTTTGTGGTGGTGTAGTGGTGGTGGTGGTGGTGGTAGTGGTGGTGATGGTGGTGGTGGTGCTAGTGGTGGTGGTGTAGGGGTGTAGTGGTGGTGGTGCTAGTGGGGGTGGTGTGGTGCTAGTGGGGTGGGGGTGGTGGTGGGTGCTAGTGGTGGTGGTGGTGGTGGTGGTGGTGCTAGTGGTGGTGGTGGTGGGGGTTGGTGGTGGTGGTGCTAGTGGTGGTGGTGGTGGTGGTGGTGTTCTAGGATCCTTTGTACGTCCAGTGACAACTGCCATCCTCAGCTGGATGAATTGCTTGTGTCGTGGCAGCCTCTGTGAATGTAGGTAATCTTCCCACAGACGACGCCACTGCCGGAAAACTTGGAAGGAAGAATCGGCCAGAAATGTCGGTGGCCCTGTGGGCCACATGCTTGCCAGCGGACGTCGCGACGGTGGGTGTGGCGCCGCGGGAGATGCGGCGAGCGAAGCGGTGGATGTCGCGGGACTCGCGACCTTGGGTGTGGCGTCGCTCGCACCTACCCCGGGGAGTGGTGGAGGTGAAGAATGTCCCGTCCGCCGCGCAGAATGGGGTCTGTGCCCAGGAGACAGAAGGGTGACAAGGCTTGGAAACGTATCCCCCTCCGTTCTCCTGGCTTCGTTGTCACTAATCTCTCTCCCCTTCTCACCCGGGGATGCTCGGTTACACTGGTAACCGGACTCCTCCAAATACAATCAAATTTGATATCGCGTCCACCGGTGGGGGGAAAAGGTGTGTTGTGTCTAGTTTTCAAAGGGGGGAAAACTATTTCCTTTTCGTCATCCCCGACCCCACGAGCCCGGGGAATGCTTTTGAAGGGAGACACTATTTTTCAAAAAAATATCCCCGTACGTGGAATATAAAAAAAACAGGGAATTGTGGGCTGTGTGTATATGGTGCGGTGTGTTGTGTGTGTGTGGCGTTTGGAGGGGGGTGGGTGAGAAGGGGGGGAGGTCTCTCCGCCCCCCGCCCCTGTTTAAAGGTCAGCCTTTTAAAAGCGGCACTGATAAAAAACCCAAACAGCCCCCGGTACAAAACGCACACTAAAAATACAACCAGCACTTATTACCCGGTTAAACCTACCGCATACGCACGTCCCACCCTTTTGCTCTTTTCACAGGCCACAGCACACGTCGCGGGGAAATAATCCGGGGAAAAGCGTGTTCGGTGGAGAGATGCCTTGTGGACTGGAGTCAGGCGGGGGGCGGGGAAATGGGGGGATCGCGCCTCGTCTCTTTTTTTCTTGTCTATCAGTGCGCCTGGTGCTCGGTGGTTGCAGTGATGAACCGATGGTTGAGGGGAGGTTACCAAAAAAGAAAGCGAGCCCTCTTCCGTAGGTTTTATTCCAAGAACAAAAACATGGTCGATCCACCAGCGGGGGGCTGGTGTTTTGGGGACCAGACGACAGGGGGGCGCTGGTTACATGGTCCTGGAGGCGTTAGGCCTTCCATGATCCGCGAACTTCCCAGAGTCAAATTTAATTTTACCCTAATTCCTACGTTTTTTACCCTAAAAAATGCGCGATTTCGATTTCGATTTCGCGATTTTCGATTATATTATTTATAATATTTTATTGTTATATTTAATATATATACTATAATATATATATATTAGTATATTATATAATTTTTATATATTTTAAAATTTTTAATTTATTATATATTATTATTTCTTTTATATTATTTTTATATATAATATAATTTTAAATATATAATATAATCTATTTCTCTTATTATATTATATATATATAATATTATTATATATTATATTATATATTATATTATATAATTTTTTATATTATATATATATTCTATTAAAATTTTATATATCATATTTATTTTATAATTAAAATATATATTATAAAATAATATTATAATATATTATAATATATATCTCTAAAAACTATTTATAAAATTTTACTTTTTCATATAAAATATATCTTATATTTTTATTATTATATTTATATATATCTTTTAATATATCTATTATAAAATTTTATATAAACTTATATCTTTTTTAATTTATATATATTATTATTAATATAAATTTTTTATATTATTTAAAAATTATAATATTTTAAATTTTATAAATTTTAAAATATATACTTTAATATTTACTATCTATTAATATATTATATATACTATTTTATTATTATCTTATTTAATATTTTTAATAATATATATACATTCCTTTTTCTTAAATATTCTATTTTCCTTACCCCTATTAATTATATACATATTAATAATATATATATATTTTATTTAAACCCCATAAAAATTCTATATATATATATAATTATTCTTATTTTTACCTTTCTCTTTTTCTAAAATTTTTTTTCTTATTTTTTTTATATATTTTATTTTTCTTATTTCTCTTTTATTCTTTCTCTCTTTTTAATTTTTATATTTTTTTTTCTTATCTATATTCTATTTTTTCTTTTTTCTTTTTCTTTTCTCTATATTAAAATTTATTTTTTTTAAATTTATTTTTTATTTTTTCTCTTTTTTTATTCTATTCTTTTTTTTATATTTTTTTCTCCCCCTATTTTCTTATTTATTTTTTCTATTCTTTTTTTCATTTCTTTTTTTCCCTTTTTTCTTCTCTTTTTTTTATTTCTTTTTTTTTTTCTCTTTCTCTCTCTTTTTTTCCCCCTTCTCTTTTTCTATCATCTCTTTTCTTTTTCTCTTTTTTTTTTTTCTTTCTCTTTTTTCTTTTTATTTTTATTTTTTTTTCTTTCCTCCCTATTTTTTTTTCTCTTTTTTCTCTTTTCTTTTCTCCCTTTTTTCTTTTTTTTTTTATATATATCTCTCTCTCTCTCTTCTCTATCTCTATATATATATATATACTCTATTATTATCTATTCTCTCTTCTATTCATTCTCTCATCTCTCTACTCTACTCATCTACTTAATCTCTCTTTCATCTCTCTATCTCTATATCTCTCTCTCTATACTCTCTCTCTCTCTTCCTCTATCTCTCTCTCTCTCTCTACTCTCTTCTCTCTTCTCTCTCTTTCTCTCTCTCTCTCTCTCCTCTCTCTCTTATATTCCTCTTTACTTCTCCTCTCTCCTCTCCCTCTACTCTCTCTATCTCTCTCTCTTTCTCTCTCTCTCGCTTCTCTATCTCTCATTCCTCTCTCTATCTCTCTATATATCTCTCTCTATCTCTACTCTCTCTCTCTCTCCTCTCTCATCTCCTTTTTCTCTCTCTCTTCTTTTTTTCCCCGGGTCAAAACATTTTTCTGTTCCCCCTTCCTCTCGTGCCTTCGGGCCCTCTGCTAAAAACCTCCCCAAAAATTTTTTCTGATTCAATTCCCCCTCTCGTGCCTTTTTGCATTTTTCCTATCCCTCTCCCCCCAATCTTTCTTCTTCATTTTTCCCCTCCAAATGCTTCCCCCAGAGGGCCTCCACAGCTGCCCTCTTTCTACTTCAAACCCTGCCCTTTTTCGCTAAAACCCCTTTGCTAAAATTCCCCCTCTGGTTTGAAGGGGGTTTTTTTTTCCCTTTCCTTCTCCTCCACCCCCCTCACTTATTAGGGCCTTCATTAAAATCCTTCGGAAGGGATTTTTTTCTTTTCCCTTTCTGGCCTAGATCCTGGGAAGGCTTACGGCCCCTGACGGAGCCCCTTCCCATTTTTTCTAAAAAACTGTGCTTCTGTGCTTGCACCTTGCCTGGTCGAACTTTTTGGGTTTTTGTCTTCTACTTCCCCTTTTTCCTTTTTTGCGGGAATTTTTTGTTTAAACACCCAACCTTTTTCCTAAAAAGGGGTTTACCTTTCTAATCCTTAAAACTCCGTCCAAGCTTTGATTTCCCTTTCCTTTTCAAAAATTTTTTTTGAATCTATACTTAATAAGAAGATTTTTAACACTATCGGGCTCACAATCTTCTATCTGATCGTCGTACGGTTTCCGTAAAGGCATTTTACTGGCGATCTTTTTTACCCCTTTCCAACGGGTCTTGTCATCCTCCTTTAGGGGTTTTGGGTGAAACTTTTGCTGTTGCCCTTGACATATCAAACTTTTGATAAAAGTCTGGCACAAATTTTTTAATTTCCAAACAAACCGTCTTTCCCGGTTTTCTATCTTTCCTCTGTACCTTCATCTTAAGTTTCCTTTCAAACCGTTCAAATTGCAGCACTGTAAAGGGACATTATTTTTTTCCCAAAGCTATCAATAGTGGTTTTCCCCCGGGGTTTCTGTCCTATCCCCCCTCCCCCTTTCCCTATTATTCATTAATGATCTTCTAATTCAAACTCAAACCCCTATCCACTCCCTACGCTGATAATTCTACCCTTTTTTATAAAACGCCCCGTTTTTTTGCGTCCAACTCAACAGGAACTAAGTGTTTCCCGGGAGAGATGCCCCCCGAGCGCCAAACCCTTCTGATTTTTTCTATTTTTTCTGTTTGGGGAAAATCAAACCTTTTTTTTTTGTTCAATGCCCCAAAAACCCAATTTCTTCACCAAATTTGCCAAACCCTACCAATAACTATCCCCCTCTT
>JACEEZ010020879.1:7500-19386 GCA_016584305.1 Chionoecetes opilio
CACAATCCCCCCCAAACCCATTCCCCTTCACCCCTTTTACCCATCACCCCCCCCCATTAAACCCCACCCTTCCCCATCACTCCCCCCCCTTAAACTCACCCTTTAAAACCCCACACCCCCACCCCATTCACTCACCCTTACCCTCACCCCCCCCCCCTTTTCCCCCTCACCCGTCCCCCACCCCCCCACCCCCCATTCACTCCCCATCACCCCACCCATTCCTCACCATTACCCATCCCCCCAAAATCAAGGTTTCCCCCCAATTTCTCGCAACAAAAACCTTTTTTTCAAAATTTTCTCGAAAATGGGTTTACTAAAAAAAAAAAAAATTTAATACAAATGATCGGTTTCCCATAAGGGGGCTTAAAATTTTCCCCCGGGTTTCGCCCATTTCCCCAAAAACTGTCCCTATTTTGGGTTTGGGCGCCGGGGGGGGGCGGCCCCAAATCGGGGACACACACACACAAAACACACACACACACTTTCGCTTTATTTTTTATAATATACAAAATTTGCATATATACAGGACATATCAATATTTATATTTATACATATTACTTTTGAAAACCTTTAAACACTTTTGCATCATTTATGACATTATTTATTTCTTTTAGCATATTTTCCCCCAAAGTTCAGGTTTGTGAAGACATTTTCAAGCGTTTTTATGTTATATTTAAATCATTAAGCCACTTAGGGTTTCATTTTTTCGAAGGATCTTTTAAAAAATTTTAGGTTTTGATTAGTTTGCTAAAAAAACGCTCAAAAACTTTCATTTTTAAAAGGGAGTGAGAAGAGGGTGGATTGACTAAAATGGTTAAATTGGGGGTAACCCTGGCCGTCCTGCATTTATTTTTTCTATTCAGCACAATATCCCCGTACTTTGGGGAAATGAAGTTGATTAAAAGTTCTTCAAACCAAAAAGTGGGGTCCCCCCATTCTTCATCCACAAATTTTTTTTGGGTACTTTGGGGAATTGTGGCAGTTCAAACAAATTATATGCTAAGGATGGAGGATTCAGAGTTTTAAAGCAGAACGAGGGGTTTTCACAGGCCCTATTTCCCTGAATTTTGTCATTGAGTGAATATCTTTTTTGAATCTGGGGTACACCCTTTAATCAAAAAAGACTGACTGACTTTTTAAAACTGTGAAAATTCTGCGCTAGTTACTGTTTCCCGATTGTTTTAGATCCCTTACGTTGCTGATGCAGCACTTTCCCAGATAAAACATTCGCAACAGGGAAATTTAAAACACTTTAAAAAAAAATGTTGACCAGGGCCAAGTAAGGAAAAATCACATTTTTAACAAAGCTAAAATCAGGGAAATTTAGTACACAAGCTTTGAATGAAATTTGCATGTCTCAGTTTTCATGTTAAAAAAATTTTTGGGCCTCCGACTGGGGAAAAACGTATTATAACTATTTTAACTTACCCAAGTTTTTAATTTCCCAAAAATTTGAGGTAGGCTTGGGGAAGCTTTTTTTTCACAAGGAATATAATAATTTATTTACATTGTTGGGTCCCCTAAATGTTAAATTCCCGTTAATAAAGCCTCCAAAGCATCCCCCTGTTTCTACCCAGCAATCTTTTCCACCATGCCTGGACAGAAACCACCTGGTTTTGGGCCCGGAGCCAGGATTTTATGAGGTTCAATATCAACCAAAATTTTTTAAAAAATTTTTTGGGGAAAACATGTTTTCCTCTTGGAGCTAAAACTAAATTTAAATGTCAAAAATTTACGGCATAAATCCCTTTAACAAAATTTTGGGAGTTTGAGGGGAAACATTTTTATGCACCTGTGAATCATGGGGGCATGAACATTTCACAATTATGACTTGAAACAAAATTCTTTTTAAAAAATGTACTACTGAATGGTTTGGGTCCCAAACTCACATTTGTAGTGTAAAAAAAAACCCAACCAAAACTATTAACGGAAGTTTTTTTGATGTGAAACCCTTCCTTCATGGGATTGAAAAGTCCTACAGCTGAGGGTATCATTACCCTCTATCAATCTACGAAAAAGGTTTTTCAAATTGACTTTCTCAAAAAATTTTGCTAATACGCACAAATTTTTTTAGTTGTACTCCGTTTTGTTGTCTCATCTATCATTACAGAAAAAAAACCTTTTTTAAAGTAAGATTCCAAAAAAATTTCAGTGCCGAAAACCCTTTTCCAAAAACCCTTTTCTTATTATGTTTGGGGCTCTTTGCTTCCCCAGCTTTCCCTTCTGTATAGACTTCACATCAGGAAAAGTTGCTTTAAAAAAAGGTCCCAGTAAGGGTTACATAAGGAAAAGGGCAAGTATGTTCTGATAGAAAAAACACACCCCGAAGGGAAAATTTTCCGTGCAGGGGGTTTTCAAATTTGGGGCTTTTTCAAAAATAAAAAGGGGAACTGACTTTGTCTTGAAAATTTTACAAATTTTTTGTCAAACTGGAACCAAAAAAAAACCCCCCAGAGAGCACGAAAACGGGGATCTATGAAGGGGGGCCCCAGTAAAATTTCCCTAAACCTTACATAAATAAAGTTTTCGTGGGGTTTTTAAAAAAAGAAAATTAAAAACTGATTTTTCGGCAAAGAAACCCCTTTTAATTTGAAATTTTAAAAAAAATGACAAACACCTGTTACCCTAGAATTACCCTAGAATATGCATTACCCCCCAAACCCTAACCCCCAGAGGGGTTTTGATTACCCTAGTTTAAAGGGGATTTTAAAACCCCAAATTTGGGAAAACATCTGAGGTTTTCCCAAACCCAAAAAAAGTCTTCGCCCCCACCAACACTGAAACGCCCTACATTTCCCTTCAAACGCCCTCGGTTCCCAAAATGAAAATCGACATTTGTCAATATACCCCTTTCCCCCCCTCTTTTTCATCTTTGCTCATCTTTCAAACTTTTCTACAACCGTTTTAACGTAGCTGTTCTTTTTTAAAGTTAAAATTTTTGTAATGAAACACCGGGAAAATTTAAACCCTATTTCAAAACGTCCCGTACCATAAAGATGCGCCCAAAGATGATTATGGGTATGAAATGCCCAAAAAGTGGATACCCAGCTTCCACAGTTCCACATAGGAAAGGGCAGCACGCTCCCCGTCCCTCTCCCTAGACCCGTCCTTTTCCCTGTTCTGTTCATGCCCTTTTACAGCCACCCAGCGGCCCGCAGCTGAATTTCGATATATCACTGCCAAGTCACTCATTGCTATCATTTAATCACATTTTCCCCGAGGGTAAAACGAAAAACCCAAAAAAATATACTTTTTTTTTTTTTTTAATTTTTTCCCTTTCCGGGTTTTATGATTTATAAATTTTTCTGCTGTGACGTCTGTAGGGCTTGAAAAGGTGTTTTAATTTCTGTATGCCCGTCTGTACTACGTGTTTTCCCTAGGAAAAAAAAAGAGGCCAGGGGCTTAAAGGGTTTGGGGGAGGGGAATTATTTATAGGGGGGCTTTTGGGAAATCTTAAGAGTTTAAAAGCCAGGCGTTCCGGAAAAATTTAAATTTTTTTTTTTTTTACATCTCTTACAGAAAAAGAAAAAAAAAAATTAAATTTTAAAACCCTTCTAATACCTTTAAACTAAACTTAAATTACAAATTATCTAATCTTTACTCTATACATTTATAAAAAATGAGCGGGGGCCCCGCCCGCCGCTGGAGTCACGAGCGAAATTCCTGTGAGCGAGGCCCCGTCACCTCGGGTCCCTTTTTTTCCCCTGGGGTAATACGTGGTGCGCTTTAGCGGGGAGAGGGGCGGGTGCGCACCCACTACCAACAGCCGAGGCAGGTCCTCTAGTGCCCGCCGGGGGCACCAGGGCTGCCCTACCTCGTCCCCCTTAGGAAGGGGCCCGACCCGGGTTTCCCAGTGAAGGGATTTGCCAGCTGGGCTCTGACCTGACGCTCTTTGGGTTTGGGGGGATTTTGGAGGGGAGGCCCCCAGGGAAAAGATAAAAGGGGGACAAACCCGGGGGGACGGGGTCCCTTTTGTGGGAGAGGCGCTGGGTGGGGGGTGTCCGGGGGGCTCGGTATGCAACAGAGAGTCCCGAGGGAATTCTTTTCCTGTGGGTTTTCCTTTTTGGGGAAGGACTTTTTTGGCCCCGTAATTGGGGTAGGGGTTTCAAGTGGGAATCCCGAGTCAAGAGAAACAGAGGGGTATTTATTGGAGAAAAAGGAGGTACTGTAAACTATTTCCCGTATTTTTTAGTTGATTAGGGAGTCTCAGAAAATTGTTGTGGGGGTTAAAGGGGGGAGCTGTGGGTTTTTGTTCTTGTTTCTTGTGTAAACGCTTTCAAGACCGCGTGTATATCTTGTGGATACGTGAAAGTCCCCCTGAAGCCCAGGGTCATCTGAGACAAGGACCGGCGAGCGTAGTTTTTTTGGGTATAACCCATATGTAAGGGAAAGGCCCGGTTTCCCGAAAGGGGTTTCAAATCCGTTAACGGGCTTGTCCAATAAAACCACAGTTTAAGTTGATAATAAAATAGAGAAAAAGTTAGATAGCGTTTCAAACCTCTTAAACCCCGTTACTAAAGCGGGGGCCCTTGGGGAACAAGGTGTGTTGGGGAGCCCTTCCAGGGGTTTCAACTGGCGACCTCAAGGAACATGATTTGGGTCCCCCGAAAAGAGGGATTACTGTTTTGTCTTGGGGGTTAGCGTGGGTTTGGGTGTCCGTCAGGGCCCCTGACACGCAAAATAAATATAACTCAAACCAAAAATTCAAAAATCGCCCTACTTTTAGCTCAGTTTCTTAAAATGCCCAGCCCTAAAAGCTATATATGATGCTGAACCCCCTATATCTGTCTTTTTAGGGGAAAGATTGTCAAATTTGTCAAGGCCAAATTTGGAAACCTTGTAGTTTTTGACATGCTGAATTTAAAATCTGCCAGCCAAAGCCAATTTTTTTAATATTCGCCTATTCGAAAAAAACCCGCAAAAAAAATTTTTTTCCATTATCGCCAAGAAAAGTCCATTAAAAATCAAAACACTTTGCTAGGTTTTTGCCCCTCAGAGATTAAAAATCTGATGTATTTTGACATAGCCTTGACGGGAAACGCCATTTGGGAAAATCTAATATCCCCGCCTTAAAATGAATTTTGCAAAAACTTTGACACTTTTTGACTTTTTTTAGTCCAAAATTTTAAAAAGCTTTAATATTTTTTCTTTTATTTCGGGTGCCTGTCTTCTGCTGGGGGAAGGCCTACTGTACTGGGGGAGGAGGGGCATCAACTGGGACTTTGCTGCCCTCTGCCAAAAAGAAAGAATGAAGGTTTGCAGACGCCAAAAGGAAGAGGGCCTTGCTTAAATTAGAAAGATCTAAAGGTTTTTAAAACCCATTGGTGTCATGCCTTCTTGTTTGAAAGTGAGGGCTCAGTTGATGAGGGCCGGGGGCATTGCTAAGACCTTAAAGAGACAAAAATGCCAAATATCCAAATTTTGGGGAAACCCTACTGCGTACTCTCGCATGAAGGTTTCACTGAAAAAGAGCTTCTAGTCACCAAAGCTCACCTAAAAACTACGGTCCGTTTTGCATGTCCTTCTGCTCCTCAAAAAGTCTCCTTGTTGCATAATTGTGGGGGACAGGACCAAAAAAATCTAGGGAAAGTTAAAACATAAAATGTAGAAAAAACTTAAAGACCGGGGCCGGTTTTTTGTAATAAGGAGGGGGTTTTCCCAAAGGTTCGCAAAAATAAAGTTGCCCATAAGATCTCCATAGCTTGGAAAAAATTTCCGCCATACTATGGGTCTAGCACAGATTTTCCAAACTTTTGTCATGATGGCCCCCGGGATTTATATAATCCTTTCTGTGGCACCCCTTTTTCACCATCACCCCCCCTCACATGAATTAACTTCTGAAAAAAAATTGCCTGTTGGAATTATTTTAAAATTAATTTTTAAAATTATTACCGTACTAAAACCCAAAAATTAACATATGATGTGGGCTCTGTAGTACATCCCCAAACAAAAACTCATCAGGGGAAATTAGATTCAAATATTGATTAACTTAAGATTATAATGCAAAGTAGATAAAAAAAAAAGAAAAAAAAAGGCAAAAAAAACCTGTAGTCAAAAAGCAAAACAAAAAAAAGCTAACCTTTTGTGAGATACATTGTTTGTGTGACGACAACCCTTTTCAAGTTGGGTTAATTGGCAAACTCTCTCTTTCTTCTTCAAATTTGAACTTCCCTCTTTTCTTTTTAAAATGTTTGCTGAACAAAAACCCCAGCTCACACGGGTAAATGTAGAGAAGGGATAAGGATTACCAGACTTTCTTTACAACTTGAGGATTTTCCCTTTCATCTAAAACCCGAATTCGTCAAGGGGCAGCTGCTGTGCAATAACTTCGGGGTTACGATCTTTACGCATTTCCATACGCTCTTCTTCCGTGAGGGTAAGGGCCCCCGGAAACTGGATTGGGTTGATCTGGGCAAAAAAAGGGGGTTTCTTATCCAGTCATATTTTCAGTGCTAGTCCGGGAAAAATGTGCTGAAGTTTTTTTTTTCCTTTTTCTCAAGTGCTCAAAAAAATAGAAATGTCTCTTACGAATCAAACGTCACCGCTTGTTCTGCTGCAGCATTGGGAACATACCCAAAAATTTTCCCTTTTTTTACTCTGCCAACCCAAAATCGCATTTTTTTTCTCTCAGAGTTTTAAATTTTTATCATGGAAATAAATATTTTCTGTTTACCTTGCATGCGGAATTTACCTTTGTTTAAAAATTTCAAATACGTCTCCCAAAGTAAGAAAATTTGGCAACCAATGTCATTGCCAAAAAGTCACAAAATTCCTCTTGTTGTTAAAGGGTGAAAAAGAAAGCCCTTTTCCCTTTAGTTCATACCCTGACAATACTTTCCCTTTAAACAGCCATCTCCCTCCGTGTTAAAGAAGATTCACATGTTTTCCCTCAACCTTTTCGCACAGCTTGAAAACACGAGTCTTAAGGGGCCGACTCTTTAAAAAGTTCACCTTTTTTACAATTTTCTCCAAAAAGATTAAAATCATTCCCAAATTGTCTTAGCAACCACGCTTCACGATGGAAAAAGCAATGTGTTGTTTACACTGGGGTTTTTCTTTCTTCACTAGTGACACAAACCTTTAATTGAGCCAATCTTTGGGCAGGCGCCCCGTCTGTAAAAATCCCTCACAAATTCCGGGAAAAACCCAACTGATTTTATGTACTCACTTAAGTAGCGAAAATTCATGCCTGTTGTTTTTTTCCTCAATTCCTTACAACAGAAAAACGGTCCACTTTTTTAAACATCTAAATGTAGGAATGAATGCCGATAGTTGAGCCTTACCTCCAATATCTGTGGACTCACTACCTGAAGTGAAAACATTTCATTTTCCTTTACGGGGGCACTACATTTTTTCCCCTCTTGTCTGCTGACATACATGAATCCGTCTGCTGATGTACTATCCGGACGGGAATTTTTTTTCACTTTTTTTTCCTGCTTCACCCCAAACATTGTTTTTTACAATGGCCTACAAGCCGGAAGAATTGTTCTCTGCTATTGTTGAGGTTTCATGCTTTTAGCGACTAACCTGAACTGTAGCTGGCCTCTTGTGCTTTATCAGAAACTGTGCTGTTTTAAAAAGCATCACCCCTGTTGTTTTTTGCTCATTTAAAAGCCCTTTCAAAGTAGGATCGAGGCTTGTTGGAAAGATGCCCATGTTTAAAAGAAAAATGCCTCTTTAATTTGCGGGGCCACCCCTCATTACAAATTTATCCCCACAAATAACCACATGGTGTGGTTAACCCTCCCCACACCAAAGAATCCCAAATCAGAAAATTATCCAAATGGACGATTTTTCTTTTTTTTTGGGAAAGCTATTTTTTTGCGGGGGGAAGGGCCCAATCTTTTTCACTCGTACTTCTACTTTCGTTTCCTTCTTCCCCCCTCACCATATCCCATTTTTTTCCTCTTCTTAATGACAAATTTATCCATTCAAGTTAAATACGCGCAGAATTCAAAGCAGCAAGGAATCACACGTACCTCGATGTATATGCCCACTGACAAAAATGGAAAAGAACCATCGGTACTGGACGACCGACCGTATAAAAAAAGAAAATTTGGTTAGCAAGGGTACTATTCATTCTATTGCCATTATTCCCAAAAATTCATGGCAATCTTTTTGGCACCCCTAGGCGCTGCCCGGGGCACCCCGGGGTGCCGGGGCCCCCCTTTGAGCCCCCCTGGTCTAGCATTTTCCTGCTGACAAAATTTTTGCCTGAATTAGCTTTACATTCCCCTAAAATTTCTTTTAGATCTGAAATAACGCTTGAAATCAGAAAAATATGGCAAAAAATTATGTGAGAACCTTACAAAACTGAAAATAAAGAAATTTTAAAGGTTTAAATTTTCTATATACTTGGTAAAAAACACCCGTAAAAAGTTTTACGGGGGAAACGATCATGTTACACTTGTCTTCTCCTCCCTAAAATAAAATTTTATATCTCCACAATAATGGTAGAAGGGTGACGAAAGGAAACACAACAGGTAAAACCCGTAGTACAAAAGGGGGAAAGGGGCAAAAGCCAGGAGGGGGGTGATGACCAACAGATACGGCAATTCGTACTGGTAGATATATGCCCTATCTGTAGCTACGTAAATGCCCTATCTCTTTCCCGATCATCACTTCCTCCCCGGGTATTGTTTTTTTTCTCCCCCTTTTACTACATGGTTTACCTTGTGTGTATCCTTCCCTCACCCTTCCGCCATTACATTGGGGAAAAATTTATTTTTTGGTAAATTTTTTAGCGTTTGGCCCCAAACCCCCCCTTCCCAAAAAAGCCCTTTGGGGAAAACCGTGGGAATGCGGGGTTTTAGGGTGGGGACTAAATATGCGTCGAAAACCGTATTTTTAATTGTGTGGAGTCAAAATGATCTATATCTAGGGTATTTTCCCCCAATAGGGAATTTTTCCCAATCTTAAGCTCCGAATTCAAGGCCCCCCCTTAATCTAACCTAACCTAAGCAAATTAACCTAATCTCCTACGAGGGGCTCTGCCCCCCTTGACCCCCCATAATCTACCTAACTTATCGAAATCCCCATAATCTATCCTAACTTATCGATAATCACCCGATAATTACCTACTTATCGTAATCCCCGATAACAACCTAACCTAATGGGGCCCCTCGCCCCCCGGTAACCTAATTTAGTTTTATCTTACTTCTTAATGGGAGGGGTGAGGGGGGGTGGGGTGGATCGATACTCCGGGCATTCTGTTAGGAGGATCGTCAGCGGTCCCACGTTTTTCTTGACTGATGAAATTCATCAATTTTCCCTAGATGTAGGGATTTTTTACGCCCTACCTAAATCAATAACTATTGTTGCAACCCATTTTGTACCCCAGCCAAATATCCCGCATACCCCCAAGGTGCCCAAAATTTTTTTTGGGGGGGAGGGGGGGTACGGGGAAAAACCCCCTACAATAATACCTGTTTTTTAGGGGGGAGAAAAAACAAGAGTTTACGTGCGTCCACTCTTCCTTTTGTGACCTGCATCGCCTCTGCTTTTCTTCCCTTTCTTGGACACTTTCCAATGAGGGTTTGGGTTTATTAGAAAGGGTTAAACGTGGAGTTGGGTTGGTTAGTGAATCTAAAGGGGGTTAGGTTATGAACTAAATGGAGTTAGGTTTTTGAATATAAGGTGGGGTTACGTTACAATTTGGTTGGTTTTGTGAAACTAAAGGTGGGGGTTTGGTTGTGAATAAAAGGTGGGTTACGTTTCATTGTTGGTTGTGAATCTAAAGGTGGGGGGTTTGGTTAGGGGAAAATAAAAGGAGGGTTACGTTTTCTTAGGTTAGGTTTTGAATCTAAAGGTGGGTTACGTTACATTAGGTTAGTTGTGAATCTAAAGGTGGGGTTAGTTACATTTGGTTTTTAGTGAATCTAAAGGTGGGTTTTTGTTTTTAATTTCATGTCATATACCTTTTTTAATAAAAACATTTGATATCTCCAAAAATAAGATTTGCGACAGAAAAATCATTGAGAGTTTCTTAATCCATTAAGGGATCCAAAAAGCACACTTCCCCCCTTGGTGGGGGTTAATTTTTGGCCAGTGTAAAAAAATTAAACCCTTTTTTTCCAAAGTTTCATTTTTGTTTTTTTTTTTCCGGAAGTAGTATCTCCACTACGGCTGAAGCTGAAATGTACCCTCCAAAAATAAATATGCTGCAGGTAAACTAAACTTTTAAACCTTTTCTCCCCAAAAAAAATAGCTAAAATTTTCTATAAACATATCATATAAAAATAAAATAAAAATGGGCCCTTTAAAAAATTTGTCAAATAAGCAAAGAAAACCCTTTTTCATCCTTTTCTCTATTAGTAGAATGGAACGTCGTCCAAAATTTCCGTCGGCGAGAATTCTCGTTGTTGTCTCGCACAGAAATTTGGTACACGAGAGTATTACCATGGGCGGCCCCTTTAGCAAGCATTTTTCCTGTCCCCTTAGCTGCTCCATGGTCATCACTGCACCTGCCTGCCAGTGCCTGCTGCATCTTGCTAGTGGCGAGGAAAAAATCATAAAGTTTTTTATAATTTTTATTCCCGCTGCGTGTATGGTTCCTTTTTTATTTCTCTGGGGGAAAAGCATTCCGAGAGTGACTACATAATTCCCTCATGGTTCAGCCGAACCTCTTGAAAGTTCTTCGTCATTCAATTAGCCGAGAAAAATCTCTTTTGGGACGAAAAAGCCCGAGTTTGGGGCTGGCGGAGATTTTTTTTTGCTGCCCTGTTGACAGCTTATGTCAAAATAAGGATCCTTTGGGCCTCCGGGCATCCCATAGCGCGTTGGGGAACTTTATGGGAAAAAACGAGCACTTATGGAATTTTTCGGTGATTATGGGGAACTTTGCCCTTTTGTCTGCTAGGGAAAACCCCTAAGCATTATAAAAACGGGCCCGGGCCCAGAGTACCCAAAAATTTTTAAACTTCGGGAAACTGATTGCCCAGGCACTGATGGCCCACGCGGTAACTCACTACCATCTACAGTGTTATTGCACCTGGAAAACTCAGCTCGTGCTGAGGATCGCAGAGCATCCCGCAGGGCCTCCTGCCCCTCACTTTATTAATTTGTCTTGCACAAATTGTTGCTTTTGCGAGGACTCTGACTCAGTCTTTAAACTTCTGCTTTCGACGTTATATAAAAACTTGTGGAGACGGGATTCCCCCTTTTGATACCAGGGAACCACATGCCCCACGGTTCAGATATCTTCTGAAGCTGCTTCCCGAGTGGGAGAGTTCTCCCGGGGGAAGGGTTTATATCTATGCAAAACCCGAAGGTTGGGATCTACAGCTGAAGCCCAAATCCCAGATAGGTCGGGCAAAACATTCAAAGAGTTAAAGGGGGCGTGTTTACTTAACTAAATTCCTTATTTGTACAACCCGGAAATCGCGGGGGGTTCTGGTACGAGATATGGGAGTGACACGGTGTCATATGGGCTTCGATAGCTGATTGGGTGACGAGTACAATCGTCACGCCTCGCCAGCGAATTTTCATAGATTTCTCAAAAAGTTTTTAGCCAATCACAAGGCTTCCAAAGCCTCAGCTGTGTTTTTAAACAAATTTATCATCCACACCAAAAATCTCCACCCTTCTTTCTCCTCCTCCTCCTCCTCCACCTCCAGCTTCTCCTTTTTCCTTCTCCTCCTCCCCTTCCTCCTAACCTTTTCTTTAGCATTGGTAGTATTGTAGTAGGAGCTACTATAACTAGTCCTTTACAGGGCTACCAGTGTAGGCCTCGCGGCCTCTTGTGGGTTCCTTTTTTCTTATGTTCTTAGTAGCAGCAGTAATATGCCCCGGTTTTTTTTTGGTTTTGGGTATAAATTCGGGGTTTAAACCAAGGGAAAACGTTTTTTTTTTTGGACCAACCCCCAAGACCAACCTTTTTAATTTAAA
>JACEEZ010020883.1:0-10000 GCA_016584305.1 Chionoecetes opilio
CACCCCCCACCCAGTCACCACCCCCCCCCCCTTCCTCCCCAACCCTCCCCCACACCACCCATTCACTCACCATTACCCATCACCCCCACCCATTCACTCACCCATTACCCATCACCACACACCCATTCACTCACCCATTACCCATCACCCCCCACCCATTCACTCACCCATTACCCATCCCCCACAAAAACCATTCAATCACCCATTACCCATCACCCATCACCCCCAACCCATCACCCCATAACCCATTCACCCCCCATCACCCCACACCCATTACCCATCACCCCCCCCATTCACTCACCCATTACCCATCACCCTACATCAAGGCTTCCTCAATTCTCGCACCCACTTTTGTTTCACAATTCTCGCTAATGGGCTGCTAAAAAAAAGAAAAAAAAGTGATCGGATCATCTCATAAGGGGGCTTATGACCTTCCATGGTCAACCTGATTCCAAAAATGTGCCATATGAGGTGTTTGCGCCACGGGGGGCGGAACCTATACCACAACACACACAGACGACAGACAGACAGACACACTTTCGCTTATATATGAATTTAAAATTTTATATATATAATATATATATATATAAATATAATATATATATAATATATATATATATATATATAATTATATATTATATATATATATATACAAAAGTAACGAGTCCGATTTCGAATCCTACGGATCCGCCAGTCAAAGTAATTGGATTCGGGAGTACTGAAATTTTCTAATCTTGGCCAGCTCTAGTGAACGGGGCGGGGCCTACCACTACAAACCCACCCTGTGTTCACAAGGCACCCACCCCTTACTGTTTTTGAACCATGTGGGAACCTAAACTCACCACACACTCCACTTTTAACATGATTTGGTAGGTGTATTTTTATAATGTTGTTTTATCTCGTGGTTTATCGTTTTATTTTAGGTTAGGCCAAAGACTACTGTATACGTATACAGTAGTTTTTGGTTAGGCATTTAAATGCCCAATAAATTTATAACTCGTACATTTTGATTATTTTAATATATTTTATAATTATATCTGTTTTTAGGCTGATGATGGAAAAATGTAATATAGCCGAAACGTACCAATATAAGATCCACGATGTTCATACCAGCGCTGGTTTAATCTTTATTATAAAGATCCCCCTACCCTCCTGGGCAGACATTCAGAAAGAGTTAAAGGGCGCGGTGTTTAGCTTACTAACTTCCTCTATTTGTACAACCCGGAAATCGCGGGGATTCTGGTACGAATATGGCAGTGGCGCTACGGTGTCACTATGGGGGGTCTTTTCGCTTGATAATCTCTCTATTCGTAACTGGTCTTCCTGCCATTTGGGGGAAGCAACCCCCCGGGAGGCGGTCACAAACCCCGGGCTAACACCCGATACCCATCACGGCTGGATGGACAAGGGCTTGGGGTTTTATTAAGGAAAAAAGGGGGCCATTATACCTTCAGTCTGATGCGTGGCGGTTGGTGGCAGCTACCCGCCGGGGGGGTGGGGCGGGGTGGTCTCGGCCCGGGGTCTCGGTGAGGGCCCCGCGTTCACCACTAGGCTCATAAAAACCCCATAAAATTAAATCACCATGGGGGTGGAGAATTAACTAATTTATTTGTAAAAACTTTGCCTGTTCTTTTTTGAGTCAAAAAAATCAAAACTTTTATGAGAAATTTTTATGAAATTTGGTCTCTCCCCCCCCCCCTTCCTTTGTTTTCCTCTCTTTTCCCCCTCAAATAAAAAATTTCCCCAAAATTTAATTTTAAAAAAAATTTAATTTCCCCCCGGGATTTCTCCTCTTTTTTTTTTTTTTTTTTTTTTTTTTTTTTTTTTTTTTTTTTCTTTTTTTTTCTCCCTTTTCCCTTCTTTTTTAAAATATATATTAAAATTATTATTATTAAATAATAATAATATTTTTTAAAAGTAGTCGCCAGACCCTTTTTTTTTTTGCCTAATTATTTGCCGTACATTCAAAACCCCTAATCCCCCAAAAAATTTGATTTCCACCCTTTTTTCCGAAAAAAACACGACTTTTGTAAAAAGCGCGCGAAAAAAAAATTTTCCCTCCAACAGGGTACGCTTTTAATTGATGACGCAGAATGGGGACGCCCGCAGCCTCTGTTGACACCTGTCGGCAATTTTTTATGAACCGTTTGTATTTCGGTCAGAGTGAATCTTCCCTGTCCCGCACTCTTCCCACACACAGCCTGCCACACGCCTGCGCACCAACCCTTCCTGACCCACACACATACACACACAACACAAAACGTGTTGGGGGGCGTTGTGCAGGCGGGTGTGTGGGAAGTAGGCGTGGTGTAAGAAGGGTGCGGTGTCAGACTGGTGAGGGTGTGTGGGAAGGGTGTGTGTGCAGGCGTGTGTGGGGAAAGGAAAGCGTGGGGGGGAAAGGAGGCGTGTGTGTGGGAAGGGGGCGTGTGTGCAGGCGTTGTGGTGCAGGCTCTGTGTGGGAAGGGTGTCGGTGTGCAGGCGTGGGTGTGGGAAGGGAAGCGGTTGCAGGCGTGTGTGTGGGAAGGAGGCGTGTGTGCGGCGTGTGTGTGGGAAGGGGGCGTGTATGCAAGCGGTGTGTGGGAAGGGGGCGTGGGAAAAATTTTGGAAAGAAGTCCTTCACCCTATTTTTTTTTCTTCCCCCTATAGCCAACAAGCCTGGGGAACGGGGGGGAAATACGGGGTTTTTGGGGGGGGAAGAAAATATAAGTGTTTAGGGCCCCCCCCAAAAAAATCATCAAAGTCACTATATGTAAAAATTTAACCTAACCAAACCCTTAACCAAAAAGTATACTAACCTAACCAAACCTTTAAACCAAAAAGTATACCAAACCCTAATTTAACCAAAAAGTTACCTAACCAAACCAAAACCTTAACCACAAAGTATCCAAACCTCCCCCTAACTTAACCACAAAGTATACCAACCTAACCAAACCCTTTAAACCCAAAAAGTATACCTAACCAAACCTAACCTTAACCCAAGTAAAAACCTAACCAACCTTAACCCCAAAGAAACCCAACCAAACCCTAGCCAATTTAAACCAAAAAGTATCCAACCTAACCTAGCCAAACCCTTAACCACAAGTATCCCAACCAAACCTTAACCCTAACCCTAACCTAACCCCTTAAAAACCCAAGTATCCCAAACCTTAACCCTTAACCAAAAAGTAAACCAAACCAAACCCTTAACCCAAAGTAACCTCCCCAACCCAACCTAACCCACAAAGTAACCTAGCCTAACCTAACCTTTAACCCACAAAATCCTAACCTAACCTACCCTTAACCAACAAAAGTAACCTAACCTAACCCCTAACCTTAACCACAAAGTATCCCTACCTAACCTAACCTTAAACCCAAAGTTCCCAAACCAACCTAACTTAACCACAAAGTATACCTAACCAAACCCCCCCCCCCAAACCCTTTAACCACAAAGTATCCCTAACCAAACCCAAACCCTTAACCCCAAGTATACCTAACCAAACCAAACCCTTCCCAAAAAGTATACCTAACTACCTACTGGACTTAGAATTTTTGAGGCACCTCTTTTTTCTAGCGGTCGTGGGGGTTTTAACCCCAAGGCTGGCGCACGCGGGAACCCTTTTACAGATTGAAGTTAATAAGCAACAATACGTGCGGTAGTTCATTTCGTAAAACCCGGAAGGATGAGTTCCAAAGTTTTTCCCCAGGCGTGTTGTGGGAAGGGTGTCGTGTGCAGCGTGTGTGTGGGAAAGGGAAACGTGTGGCAGGCGTGTGTGGGGGAAGGGGCGTGTGTGGGAAAGGGGTGGGTGTGCAGGCGTGAGTGGGGAAGGGGTGTCGGGTAAAGGGCTGGTGTGGGAAGGGGGGTCGGTGTGCGGCGTGGTGGGGGAAAGGGGTGTGGTTGTGCAGGCGTGTGTGTGGGAAGGAGATGCGCCCCCTAAAGGATCCTGCATGTGGCATATCAAAAAAATCTATCAGAAACCCCCAAATATCTTCAAGTATATTATTTTATCTCTGTGTTTACGGCCTCTGATCAGGGGGGAAGAGAGCCTCCCTAATGGTACTCACGGAGCCCGAGCCTGGCTCTGCAAATCTTTAGTGCGTTTTTTAGAATCGGGGAATTTGCAGATTTTGATTGGGATTATTTAAAAAAAGGCTGATGGATACAAAAGGACGACGATTGTTGATATACTCGTCAAAGGGTATGATTTGACTGCATTAAATCAGGGAAAGTAAAAGGTGTGGCGATACTTTAAAAGGCAAAAATTAATTCAAAACCAGGTCCCCAGCCGCGTAACCAAAAAAAAAAATGAATAAGAAAATAAATGAAAGGCAAAGAAGTTTAACAAAAAAAAACCCAGAAATTTTTTAATTAAATAAGCAAAAAAAAAAAAGAAATACGCAACGGTTAAAAAAGCAAAAATTTCGAAATATTTTTGGGTCTTTAAAAAAAAAAAACAACAAAGAATATTCCACAGACAAGAGTCCCCCCAAAAAAAACAAAAATAACTTAACTAACTTTAAAAAAAGTGTTCATTATATGTAGATGTCAATGTATAGTATAAAGTGTGTGAAAAAACCCGAACCCCAAAGAACAAAAATTAAATATCGTGGGCGCACCAAAAACGCCTTGAAAATTAAATACGCTAACGTTAACACAAAAAAATGGGCCACACAAAAATAACAAAGCAATACTAAATAATAAAAAAGGAAAAAGGGTCCTAAATGGGCATTTGGTCACACTGGGAATACATTGTATGGTATAAGGCTCAAAATCACCTGACACTAAAAAATTCTCTCTTAGAAAAGCCCCCGAACCCAAGCTTAAAAAAAAAAACAAAACAGTGAAAACTTCAATTTAACCACCAAAGTGACGGGGAGGGACGGGAAAAGAGGGGGAAAACAAAAAAATAAAAAGAAAGAAAGGTAGTTAAATATATATATATATATAAAAATATATAATATATAAGAGAGAGGGGAGGAGAAGAGAAAAGGAAAAAGAGGAAAAAAAAGAGAGAGGGAGAGAATAGAGAGAGAGAGAGAAAAGAAATTGGAAGAAAAGGGGGGCAACAAAAAAATTTGAGAATTAAATAAAAAATAGGTAAAAGTAATAGATTTTAAAACCTGGGAAAATTTTGGTATAGTAAACGTGGCAGTTATCGCAGGTCAAAGTGAAGTCGGCGTCCTCCTATACATTTGCTTCAGGGGCCCTGGGGTTTTAAGGGGGATAATGGGGTGGGGCCCTTTGGGTTACTTTTGAATGACGAATAGAACAGGGGGTCTTAAAACACAAAAACTCTTTCTTCCTATATAAAAGTTAGAACGTAAAGAAAAGTACTAACTTTTTAAAGGTCCAAAAAGGAAATAAAAACCCTGTTATGACATGACATCTTTGTAGATACTTTTTTTGTGCCCGGGCACTGAAGGGGGGATTAAGTACGTAATAGTAGGGGTAAGGAGTAAGGGGGTAAGAGTTTATTCATGACCCAAATGTCATTTTTTGTTCAACTAGGGTCTCTTTAAAAAATTTCCGCCATTTATAAACCCATGTTAAACGTACTGGGCGCTATCTTTTAAAGCCGGGGCCCCTCCTTCACCCAAACCCCAGAAGTTCTAAGGCATGACCCCGCGTTATAATTTTATACATGTATAAAGATAACTGTTATCTTTGGAAAATTTTTGTTCTATAAATTATCACATAAAACACAGAAAAAACATTAAATAAAGGTCATTTTAGAATGAAGAAAATGCATAACTTAAATTTTTTAAAACCCTCGTCTGTAAAACTTTTTGAACAGTTATAAGAAGGAAATATCAAAAGAAGAATTTTTTTAGCTTTCCATTGATATATTTAGTTTCTAAAAATGCAGTAGTACCATGATACATTACCCTTTAAACTAAAAAATCGCCGCCCCGGACGCTCTCTCTTTCCTCTCTCTCTCTCTGGAAAAGAGAGGAGGAAGAGAGAGGAGAGAGGAGAAGAGAGAGGGAGGAGAGAGGAAAAGAGAGAGAGAGAGAGAGAGAGAGAGAGAGATGAGTACCAAATACTTTTTTCTAAATTTATATATATATAATATAATTATATATAATAATATTATATATAATATTAATATTATATATAATATATATATATATATATATTAAATATATATTTTATATAATATATAAATTTTTAATATATATAATTTAAAAAATTTTTTGGTTTACTCTCTCTCATCTTCTCTTTCACTATATCTTCCCTCTTTTTCACGGAGAAGGAGAAAGAGAGAGAGAGGGGGGGGAGGCCCGGCCGGCGATTTTTTGTTAACGCTAATTTTATGCAGGTACTACTGCATTTATCAAAAAGAAATATATCAAATGGAAAGCTAAAAAAATTCTGCTTATATTGATATATTCCATTTTATAAGTGCCCCACAAAGTTTTACAGGGCGACTATTTTAAAGTGAATGCAAATTCTTCGTTCATAATGCCCGTTTTTTTAATTGTTTTACTTTTTCTTTAGTGATAATCTTATAGCAAAAATTTCCGAAAGATAACATCACCCTTTTATAATGTATAACATGATTACTGCGGGGTCATGCCTTTGGGAAAACTTCCCCCGGGGTTTGGTGAAGGGAGGGGCCCCTGCACTAAGATGGCGCCCATAAATCGAGTTGTCGCTACTCTATTATTCAAGGTACTCTAGTTCGAACCAACAACTCAGGTTCATTCTCGAAACAAAAATCCTGAACAACACTACTACATCATTATATGTGTAATCAGAGAAGCATTTCCATCACACCGAAACTAAGGAATCATTCGTAAAATATTCATTCATTCTCGTCATCATAATCGTATTTTTTCATATATTTCATCCTATCGTGAGTTCTTAATCAGCCTCAATCAATTTTTGTTTGTTTGTTATTTTTCACTCATTGTCATCATAATTATCGTATTTTTTTTCATTAATTTTCATCCTGTTGTGATTTTTTTCTTTTCAACCTCAATCACTTTCTTGTTTGGTTGTTCTCGGTCGTTTCCAGAGTCGTTTTGGCGCCCATGGTCGTCTGGTAGGGAAAAAGGGCGGTGGTTTTTTCTATTCCTCTATGACCAAGTTTTTCTCTCCTTGTAGGCACACTTTCTTTACCTTAGTTTGTTATTAACGTCTTGTCTTCGCTCTCTTCACCGAAACGCCTTCCCTCATTTATCCACTGTCATTCTTTCTCTTCTAGTAGGTCTAGTAAGAAGCCATAATTGGGCTAATTGTTCATTTTGTGAAGAAATCACGTAACTTGGTAGAAAGTATCTTGAGATAGTGTACATTAAATTGGGGAGGGCTGCCAAACTGGAACCCCTTGACACACTACCTTTTTTGGGCAAAATTCATAATGGCGGACCTCCCATAAGGCAAAAAACTCAGTTGCCTCAAAACATTAAAACCTATACATATTCATTCGAACCCACATTTAATGCTGATCATTTTTACAAAAGAAACCATCGTCCTAAAATTAAAGTAAAAAAAGTTAATAGGGAAAAAACCATAATGGCGGCTGGTTTTGTATTGTCATTGGCCATAAATGAAGTTTTTTGCCTAGTACTTTTTTAGGTCGATTTTAGAGCAATAGTTTTTTTGTAAAAAATGAACACACACCCCTGTTGGAGGTTAGGTGTATGTCTGAGTGAAATGTGTGTGTGTGTGTGTTTGTTTGTTTGTGTGTGTGTGTGTGTGTGTGTGTAGTTTGTTGAGTAACGGTCACTTGGGGCACCTGTGTCGACACTTCGTATGTGTGTACACAAGGATGCTACTTTGGGTGGAAGTGCAAGGGTTGTGATTGGTTAAGGAGTTGTGGCGCCAAGAATTGGGGCGGTGGCCTCGGCAACAATGCCCTGGGGGATGACGCGGGCCTCGGCCAGAGTTGCCAGATTTGGGGATTGTCCCGATATTGGGGTTTCGGGGCACTGATGGGGACCATGGGGACTATTCACTCTCACGAATCTGGGGACTTTTGAGGTTTTCGGAAAAAACATGTATTTTATCACTAAAATAATATTTTTAATATGAAGGTTAAAAGAAAACATGAGGTTAAAACCGACGGCAAGGAAGAAGTAATTTGAGCTTCAATTGATCCCAAAGAAGCAAGTCAAGAAATGTGGTTCACATGGTTCAATTGGCTAGTGTATTTCCTGGAATTGTAGGTCCTGACAAAATAATCACATAGACAAAGCAAATGGAGAAGTACTAAGAAACACCGATCTTGCTGATTCAGAAATCAATGAGGTGAAGGCTCTGGGAGACAGTTAGAGAAATAAAGAGTGGTGATGAAACCCCCCATGTTTCCAAATTGGTCAAGTTTTGTTTAGGGCTATTGCGTCTTCCTCATTCTAGTGCCACAGCAGAAAGGATATTTTCATCTGTAAACAATTAAAAACAAAACTAAAGAAACAAACTCTAACCAGAAAATCTCGTTGACTTCTACATGCAAAGCGGTATTTGAAAGGCCGGGAATGTTTCAATTTGCTGAAAATGATAAAACTAGTCAACATGATGACTTCAGATTATCTACAAAATACCATTTTTTTTTTTTTTTTGAAATGTGATTCGAGTGATGATATTATTTAGTATGCAAATGTGTTGTTATTCTTTCTTGTCTGCTTGTACAGTATGTCCAGGAATAATAGTGGATTATTTCAGTTCACCCAAGAGGCTAAAGAGCATTAATATTTTCATTTTTCTGTATATATTCTAGGTAAGCAATTTAAGGAAATATTTCATCCCCATCAGCATAAGTAGAAAATTTTATTTAAATGTATTTCTTATTAAATGCTCCATGAGCTGTATCCTATTACTGCCTTTTTGTTTTTGCAGTCCTTGTATGATAATTTCAAAAAAAGTGTGAATTATGCTACTTCATGTGTAATGTAAATATATTATGTAAAACAAAGTATGAATTATTATCATTAAAATCAACATAAAATCAACCATAGCAATTTTAATTTACATGTGGAGTTCGCTATGTAGCTATAGTTTCAGCATTTTTATAAACAAGTATGGAAAATATATGAATGGATTCTGGGGATTTCCCAAAATATATAGGGATTTTTAGACCAGCTGTCTGGCAACCTGGCTCGGCAGTCTAAGCTAAAACTTCCTTGGAGAAAAGAACTGCGCAGAATGCTTCCCCCCCCCCCCCCCTCTTCCCTAGCCTAGGTCGCGTCCACTACTCCACTCACGTCCACTCCTAACCAAGTGTGGAAACTTAAAGTGCCCGATTCTAACTCCAGCCGTTCGGTGTTGTCATTGTGATCAGTAAAATACCCTGGGAAGGAATAGTGGCGTATATATAACCTCTCCCCTGTGTCTCGCATGAATCGCCTGTGTACTTATCGCTCACCGCATTGGTACTGTATCCGGACCCATTGGCACTGTGAGTCAAATGGTTGCCCTGTGAGTAAAGTGTTGCCCTGTGGAGTACAAGTGTGGCCTGAGGGTGAAGGCCATGTGAGAAAAAGAGGGCAAGTAAGGCAGTGCGCAACATGGCGTATAGAAAAGGGGAACCGCAAAAACCCATTTCCGTAACCTTGGTTGCTTACAGAAGCGGGATAAAACTATTTCCGTTACACGCAGCGGGGCGGGGCACACTGTTTGCGTATATTCCGTCACTTCCTGGTTTATGAGCACTGACTATATTTCCTGGCCAAGTTTTACAGCTTTTCTGATGGAGATACATTGTTAGCAATGAAAAAGGTGACCTAGGATGTGGTGGGAATTTTTTTTTTTTTTAACAGGTTTCCGGAAGAAAAAAAAAAAAACTTCCATCTGAAATAAGCAAACAATTTCTGGCCAGGTAAAGTAGGGTAAAAATTCTACACTAGGGACCGAAATCCTGACACAATGGGAGTGTGGTTTCTGTTCACCTTAATAGATCTAAGAAACATTTTCTCTATGAAACTTCCGTCGCAAATCGCACTTTCGGAAATCTAAGACGTTTTTAATAGGTAAGGAGTGTATAGGAGATATGAAAATTAAACTAATCTAACCCCACCTTTA
>JACEEZ010020883.1:15000-20566 GCA_016584305.1 Chionoecetes opilio
CCCAACTCAAGGAGTTACACACACATCAGAGGCGTATGGAGTGGAAAAAGTGTTGGAGGTGATAAGGGAGGAGGTGGTACACGGAATTGTTGAATGAAGGAATAATGGAATAGAGTACTTTTGAGAAGGACTACGAGCTGAGAGAGTGTTGCGGAGTGAGGAATTGGAGGTAGATGTAATCAAGTTTGATGATGGCAGGTCTGCAGCCTGCTTGTGATTGATTGATTGATTGTATTAATGCAAAAAAAAGGGAAAAGGAAAATGAGCCAGACATCAGAGGTCCATATGGCACGTGGCAAAGCATAATAAAGGGGAGGGGGTTATAGAAAAAGAGTGAAAACTGGTGAGGGAAGGGGAAAGGAACGGAACGATATAGTATGGTTATAGTATGTTAGATCAGAGGAAGGGTGTATTGGTTGGGGAAGAGAGATCATAAAATTGACGAAAATGGGAACACCAACAAGGACCAGCAGGGGAGGTTGGTAGGGTTAAGGAAGGAAAGCTTAATTTTCTCTTTTTTTTCTTTACTCTGTGAGGCAGGATAACCTTGAGGGCTTTATAGCAGAAATTCAGGGGGACGGGAGGGAGACCAAAGGTCTTGTCTGGTGGGAGATCCAGAAAGTCCGGGAAGGTTCCAATGAAGAACAGACAAAATATAGAGGTCAGCGGTGAGATTAAATTGGAATGGCAGCGTCCGGAGTAGATGGGGTTAGCATAATCGGGATATTCAGGTGGGGGTTTACAGTATAGTAGGTGACGTACAGTCAGTAGGGTCAGGAGAGCGAGGGGACAAGGGATGGGGCTTGTTGAGACAAAAACGGCGGCGCGTGTGCGTGTACACTAGGGTGCATCAAAACGAACCCCTTATGGTTGACCCAAATGACTGTACCTAGTTAAAATATGCATCTTGTAAATAATTACAAACGATATCTATTTTATATGTTTTTTGAAAATCATTAAGGTGGTCCCACCTCAGACTAAAGGGGACATATGTTATTTCGCAGTAAATACGCCGAATGTCGCACGACAGACATATGTCCTATAAAATTTAACAAGCAAGTGAGCATACAATAGAGTAAATAAATGTTATATTGGTTTCTTTATGTGTCCATCTACAATACAAATACTACTATGTAATGTTAATCCAGCCTGAAACTGACAATATCACTTAGTCTTGTACTGTGTCGTTTGTTCAAGTTCGGGGGGAAACTGTTAAGACACATTCCAGGCCAAAAAACCCCAACAAAACATACATCTGTTGGGATGTTGCTAGTGTTAATACATTAAAACTTTTTATGTTATTAAACACGCTATTTAAAAACCTCCCCAGTCCACACAATGTCTGATGCCAGTAGGTGCTAGGTGTGCTACTAACTAACTAATACTATCCTAAAAACTATTCTTGATCTCTCAGGAGGTGACTCAGATCCACAGTGGGGTACGGCACATACTGCGCAAGGTATGTGCCTTCACGGTACGGTTAGTATGTTTAGATTGGTGACCTTTGATATTATGAAAGTATAAATCAATCTTTATTCTTTTCAGGATTTGAGATGGATTGATATTCAACAGCCCACCCTGGAAGCCATGAGACACATGCCCAGTACATATGTGGCGACACGGCCAGATACACAGTCATCCGAGTACCTGCACTGACACGGCAAACCGACGACTCTTTGGTCTGTGTTAGGGGCATCACTGAGGAGGATTACTTGTAATAACTGGTGCATGACTTACAACATGCCTCCAAGTTCTACGCTCTGCAGAGTGGTAAATAGAAGAGGGATCCAAAGAAATAGAACCAAATGGACTCGGGGCTCCTAAACTAGTCTTCTCGCAGATGTACATTTTATGAGAAAGATATGTTCCATGATTTCAAATATCAAATCATGTGAAACTAGGGGAGGGGGGGGGGGGGGGACTCAGTAGAGCGCATACCTCCGGGCCGACTAATTATTCAATTGGTTGCCATGGCAACGTTGTCAATAGATTTCAATCCACAATTAAATCAGTTTCTTCCTTATACCAAATAGACTTGGTTTACCGAGTTTGGTCCAAATTATTTGTAACTATTTCGAGAAATCCTGACACTAAACAGACAGACAGACAGGAACAGACAGGGACGACAGATCGGGGTGAAAACATAACCCCTCCAACTTCGTGGCGGTGGTAAAGATAATCAAACTTATGGATGACAATGACCAAGATCAAGACCATACCTATCAACGACGTACAACGCCAGCTACCATGATAAAATAACAGCAAATGAACACCCATGGTTAGCTCAAAACATTTGCACTATGGCCTGCTAATGCTGACAAGTTAATCAAAAATCCAGAGGACGTCCTTCTTTCTGCAGTCACTGAAAAGGGTGTGACCGTTCAGCAACATTTGGCAGGATAATGACAAGATTGTGATAAAGTTCGACAGCAAACAGACACGGTTCACAACTAGAACTGGATCGTATAGACAGGGAGAAACAAAAGATGGCATTCATCTACATACAGCAGATCCAGTATACTTGCTGAAGATAAGCAGTAGATGATTCAAGCATGAATGACAGTGACAGTACAATGTCATCCATCAGTCACTCATAGTCATCACGCAAGATTCGTACAGGAACGTTAGCTTTCATTCCCATGACATTTTTAACACGACCAAAAGCTTGTTTTTTCTTTCGCCACTAGGATGAAAATGGACCGCCGACCACAAACAGGCCGAATTCACCACAGCACTGATAGAGGAAGCGGACAGGTGATCCTGGCAAAGTGTCAACTTCCTACTCAACCGCTGATTAGTACGGCGCAAAATTGGACAAAAGAGTGGCAACATCTTGTAGGGGTATCAGTGGTTCCCCCACAAGTTTGGCCACATTTACATTTGGGACTCCAAACTATACAATCCTGACTAATCAGCATGTGCTTGGGAAGAGCGTCTCACTATCGCGTAGGCACTTTTTTTTCCTCAGAGGATATAAAACTTGGGATTTCCATCGTACCATCCTGACAGATCGAAGTGCTGGTGATACATTCTGTCCTGACAGCTACCTTGTTAGAATCATGGAACTGTGCAGACTCTATTGTAAACATGGCTTTGACACAGCAGCATCAAACACTGGACATGTCTCTGCGGCATGGGTATCATACAGCCAACATCTTGGTCGACGCACTACTCTGGTTCAGGTTGTAGACAACCACGTCGGAGAGGTGATTTTGTCACATGTGTTTACAGACTTAAAAATTGACAAGTCTCAAAACACCAGATGTCACCACTCTTCACTCGCTTTTGCAAGAAGTTGGGGACTGGTAGGGCTGGGTACAGTCACGGCCAACATACTTCGCGAACAGTTGGGGCGAGGCAAGACCATCAATTTCTCAAATTCTTTTTCCTTGTTACCCAAATGTTCGCTCAGTTCCTCTGGAGACCCACTCCACCCCCCCCAAAAGTAGCCACCCCTGTTTAAAAACCTCTCGACTTTATGCTCCCTGATGAGTAATTATAGTTTTAAATCCCGCCCAACAGCTAAGAAAATTTAACAGCTCCCCCCCTCCCTCCCTTCCTCCTTCCTTTTGACCCCTTAAACTGGTCCTTCCCTCATCAGACGGGAGAAGTAATTTTTAAAATTTTTTAATTCTTTGTTTTTGGAAAAAAAAATGGCTATAGCAAAATATTTCGAAACCTGAGAGAAAGGTGTGTTTTTGGTTTGGTGTGTGTGTGTGTGTGCGTGTGGCGTGTGTGCGTGCGTGCGTGCGTGCGTGCGTGCGGCGTGCGTGCGTGCGTGCGTGGTGCGGGTGGTGCGTGCGTCGTGCGTGCGTGCGTGCGTGTGAGACCAATATTTGTTGGCAATTTTAAAATTTAAAAGTATTTTTATTTTACATTTGTGTAATTCCTATTGTGTGATAGGTCAGAGAGAGAAAAAGAGAGAAAAGGGAGGGGGAGGGGGAGAGAGGAGAGAGAGAGAGAGGAGAGGAGAGAGAGAGAAGAGAGGGGAGGGGTAGAAGAGAGAGAGGGGAAGAGGGGGATGGAAGGAAGGGAAGAAGGAAGGAAGGGGGAAAGGAAGGGAAAGGGAAGAGAGGGAGGAAGGAAGGAAGAAAGGAAGAGAGGGATGGAAAAAAGGGAAAGGAAGGAAGAGAGCGATGGAAGGAAGAAAGGAAGAAGAAAAAAAAGGGAAAGGAAAGGGAAAAAATGGGAGGGGGAAAAAGGGGAAAAAGGGAAAGGGAAAGGGGGAAAGGGGGAAAGGAAGGAATGGAGAGAGAGAGAGAGAGAGAGAGGAAAAAGGGAGAGAGAGAGAGAGAGAGGGGAGAGGAGAGAGAGGAGAGAGAGGAGAGGAGAAGGGGGGAAGGAGAGAGAGAGAGGAGAGAGGGGAAGAGAGAGAGAGAGAGGGGGAGAGAGGGGAGAGAAAAGAGAGAGAGAGAGAGGGGAGAGGGGAAAGGGAAAGGGAAGAAGGGAGGGAAAAGGAAGGAAGGAAGAGAGGAGGAAGGAGAAGGAAGAAGAAAAAGGAAGGAAAGAAGGAAATAAGGGAGGAAAAAGGGAAAGGAAAGGGAAAGGAAGGAAGAAGAAGGGATGGAACGAAGGAAGGATTAAGGAAGAAAGGGAAGGAGGGAAGGAAAAAAAAGGAATAAAGGGAAAGGGAAGGGGAAGGAAGGAAAGGAAAGGGAAAAGGGGAAGGAAGGAAGGAAAGAAAGGAAAGAAGAGAAAGAGAGAGAGAGGAGAGAGAGAAGAGAGAGAGAAAAGGAGGAGGAGAAGAGAGAGAGAGAGAGAGAGAGAGAGAGAGAGAGAGAGAGAGAGGAGAGAGGGGCGAGGGAGGGAGAAGGCCCCCCCGGGGATTAACACCATCCCGGGGAAGGGGGAGGAAGCGGGTCCAGGCTTTGTTTGGGAAAGGGAAAGGGATGGGGGAGTCAAGAGAATATGAACGATAAAATTTTTGGAAAATACAAAAGGAAATGGAAAGGGGAGGAATCCGAGGCCGTGTTTCGCGAATTAGTGGAGGGACTGACCACATGGTTTTGTGATCAGAAGCTTTCGCGACTGGACATAACTCCATTCCTAATACGTACGCAGTTTGGTCACGACCTGAGGTCCAGTGTGCTCGAGATTGCACAATCGCAAATTACAGTACGGAGAGAGGGCTACCCGGAGTTCATCGAAATGTGCTATATTCCTATCGAAGAAATCGAGGGAGACCGGAAGTATCGTTTAAGCGACCAGGAGCACCACAAGGCCAGGGGGATGGCCAAACTGTTGTACGCAATCAAGATATCTTATTGGGCCATCAAATAGGAAATTTGCCGCAGGTACAATCACCCCGAGACACCATATATATATAAAATATATATAATTATATTAATATTTTATATATATATAATTTATATAAAATTTATATATATTATATATATATATATATATATATAATATATATTATATTTAAAATTTTTATATTAGGGGGGTCCTTAAAACAAAAGTTGGAAAAATTTTTGTTCCAACCCGGGAAATTTGTTACCATTCAAGTGGAAATCACCCTGAAAAAAATTCTTTTAAAAGGAATGCCCCGGCCCCCGGAGGATGG
>JACEEZ010020884.1:0-5000 GCA_016584305.1 Chionoecetes opilio
TAAACAACGTCTAAGCCCCTTGCTCTGAAGCCAGAATCCCCGTAAATCACTTCCGCAAACCACGCCTTCAGACTTAAGTTTACAATATCCTGGCGCCAAATTGTTGCATTCATGACATACTGAGCAACATAGAGAGAACATAGCATAGCACAGCATAGCATAGCATATGTAATGAAGTAATTAGAGTAATTAGAGTAGAGTAAGTAGTAGTAGTAGTAGTAGTAGTAGTAGTAGTAGTAGTAGTATAGCAGTAGTAGTAGTAGTATAGTAGTAGTAGTAGTAGTAGTAGCATAAAACATAGAACATTCTGAGAACTTAAATAGATAGAGAACATAGCATAGCATAGCATAGAACATTCTGAGAACATAGATATATAGATAGATAATTCATTGTCCACAAAAATGCATAAAAAGGAATGACAAAATATACCAAAATCACTCAGAAATTTACTCTAATCAGTAATTAAAAAAATGTCGTGTCTAAAAGAAATGTCTATGTAAAACGTTGTGGCGCCTTAGTATTATTTTCACATTAAAATTAGACTTCCATGTATAATATATGTCATTTCCTATCAGCTTGATCTAACAATTCAACAGCACTACTAATAGCAAAAATTTAAACTAACAACGCCCTTGAGATATATAAAATAAAATAAAGTAAACACATCCAAGGTCAGGTCAAGGTCAGATTTCGAGGCGCCTCTACGTCCAGTGTGCGACAAGCGCAATGTCTGGTAGGGTAAATTAATAAAGATGAGCGCCAGGCACCAGAGGCCATATTGGGATGCGCTTATTGCTTATTAATAGACACTTGGATATCAAGATGTGACTGAATGAGCAAGGATGGAGATGTGTCTGTATTGATGGCAAGCCTTGTTGTGGTATATAGAGGCGGATGATGATATATTGCTGGCATTGCTGGTATAACCAGCATTGGGGAGGTGGTGGCCGAGTGGTTAGCGTCTTGGAGTGGTGAGCTCTATGTTTCGAGTTCGAATCCTGCCGGGGGCAACTCTTACAAGAGTCTGGTAGGGGAACAGTAGGTCCCGAGTTCAAGTCCCACCAAGGAGCAACTGTCAAATTCATCGTCGAGTGGCTGAAGAAACCCGCATGCAGCTATAACCTGTTCTCCGATTGCGAGTGCGACGGAAGAACTCCAGGGGCAGCGTGAGCCTAAACTGAAGATCCGAACATCACAGAAAACGGGATCATCACCTAAGACCACAGGTGTCACTATAAAAATCCAGCCTGTGCCACTAACGAGTGAGATCAACCAGCATCACGACTCTCCATAAGCCTAGAGGCGCTATAGGCTCCAAAATAAAATAAAATAATAATAAAAAATAAATAATAAAATTAACCATGGCATGAGGCTGAATGGAGATGCGCTAAGCTGTCTCAAGAAGTGACACCGAATTCCCCATCCATCCATCCTACCATCCTAGCCATCCTTCACCTCCTTTCCCGCCCTCCTAACAGCTTAAGACTCCTGAAACCTCACCCTTCAAAGTGGAGAGGAACGCCACACATGCAACACTCGCCTGACACAAAGGCGCAGCATTCCACTACCCAAGGACAAGACGTCGTCACTTCCACGTATACATCAAGGCGGTGAATCTACAAGAGCTGGTCGCGTCATGGGAATATTTTCTGCATTATATTTCCGGCACTATTAAAGTCGTGTTTTGGTGCCATGTAAATGTGATACGACTCATTCAGTCCACCGATTAATCAAAACGCATATTTTATTATTTATTTTGTTTACATCACAAAGGACTGACCAAAGACAAAAAAAAAGGTAACAAAATGCCCGCTTAGTTGCCAGTCCCTATAAAGACAGTAAGAGAATAAAGAAAGGGTGATTATGACTGTCGAGAGAGAGAGAGAGAGAGAGAGAGAAGAGAGAGAGAGAGAGAGAGAGAGAGAGAGAGAGAGAGAGAGAGAGAGAGAGAGAGAGAGAGAGAGAGAGAGAGAGAGAGGAGAGAGAGAGAGATGAGGGAGAGAGAGAGAGAGGAGAGAGAAGAAAGACAGAAGAGAGAGAGAGATGAGGAGAGAGAGAGAATCAAAAACAATAAACTTGTAAAGACACAAAACTAAAGCCGACATCCTAGGTTGAAGGATAATACAAAACGAAAGGACAGGCGAGGGCTATACTGCGACACAACATACTTGGAATGAAAAAGACATCAGCACACACACACACACACACAACACACACACACAACACACACACACAAACACACCACACACACACAACCACACACACACAACCACAACCCCACAACACACACACACAACAAACACACACTAAACAACACACACACAAACACACACACACACACACACACACACACAAACAACACACACCACAAACACAACACAACAACACACAAAACCACCGAAACAACCACTCACCCCTTTTTTTTTTAAAAAACACAACACACACACACCCCACACCACCAAAACACACACACACACACACACAGTTAGTGTAGGTTTTTGACAAAAAATAATATATATAACAAAACTGTAATAACATATAACGAAACAATAGGAAAACTTTGTTTGGCCAACATGAAATTTGCAATATTCTAAAGTAGTAGAGGCAAAATACATGCTAAGTTACTGACATATGGATGAGCACGGGTGCATACAACACCACATACAGAATTTTTTGATTGGGTGTAAACACTATAAAATTAAAAATAAAGCGAAAGTGTGCCCTGTCGGGTCTCGTTGTGGGTGTTTTGTGTGTGTGTTTTGTTGTTTTGTGTTGGGTGTGTTTTTGTGTGGGGTTTTGTTTTGTGTGTGTGGGGTGTGTGTGTTGTGGTGTTTTGTGTGTGTTGTGTGGTGGGGGTTTCCCCACCCCCCGGGGCGGAACCCCCCTAAATATGGCCCTTTTTTTGGAAACCCGGGGCTTTGACCGGGGGAATTTTTTTAAGCACACTTATTTAGGAGGGGATCCATCACTTTTTTTTTTTCCCTTTTTTTAAAATTAGCCAAATTGCGAGAATTGTAAAAAAACAAAGGGGGTTGCGAGAATTGAGGAAACCTTGATGTGGGGGTGATGGGTAATGGGGGGGGTAATGGGGGGGGGGTTGGGTGAGTAAATTTGGGGGGGGGGTGAGGGGTTTGGGGGGTGAGGGGGTGTGGGTGGGGGGTGAGGGGAAATGGGTGATGAAGGGGTGTGGTTGTTTGGGAAATTTGGGGGTGGAGGGTAAAGGGGAAAGGGGTTTGGGGGGGGGGGAATGGGGGGGGTGGGGTGAGGGTAAAGGGTGGGGGGGGAGGGGTAAGGGGTGAGTGAATGGGTTGTGGGGGGGTTTTGGGAAAAATGGGTGATAAATTTGGTTTTTGGGGGGTTTAATGGGTGAGTGGGGGGGTTGGGGGTGGGGGAAATTTGGGGTGAGGGGGAAGGGGTTTTAAAGGGGTGGAGGGTTTGGGAAATTGGGTAAAATGGGTTTGGGGGGGGGGGGAATGGGTTGGGGGGTGATGGGTAAGGGGTTAGTAAATGGGTGTGGGGTTGTTTGGGTAATGGGTGAGTGAAGGGGTTGGGGGGTGATGGAAATGGGTGGTAAGGGGGTGGGGGTGATGGGTGAGGGGAAGGGCGGGGGGTGATGTGAAGGGGGTTGGCGTTAATACATAAAATTTTTTAAAATCCATGTTTTTCAGGAAAGTTAAAAGGGGGCTTTCCTGGAGGGGGTTTTGTTTGGGGGGGCCCTTCGGCCCAAAAACCAAAAAAAAAAACCGGATGGGGGGGCCCGCGGGCCCCCCAAATAGCCCTCCCCCAAAGCTACCCAAAAAAAGTCCCCCCGGGAGGGCGGTTTTTGGGGCTAGTAAAATTAAAAAAAAACAAAACAAAAAAAATACTGAAAAAACATGACAAAAAATTTGAAAAAACCCCACACAAAATAAAAACACATAAAACCCACTTTTTAAAACCATAAAACACATGACACATAAAACACTTAAACACATTTAAAACCATGAAACAAAATAAACACATCAACACATTCAAAAAACCCATTTATACCAAAAAAACATGACCCCAAACCCCCCCAAAAAAATTCAACACATAAACTTGTCACATAAAACACATGACACATGCAAAAACATTCAACACTAAACCTTACAAAATACAACACATGACAAAAATGCAAAAACATTAAACACTGGAACTTACACAAAAATACATGACAAAATACAACACTTCAACACATGGAACAGACACTTTAAAACACATGAAACATAAAAACACATTCAACACATGGAACATGACAAAATGAAACCCCTGACCTTAAAAACACATTCATTAAAAGGGAAACCCATGACACATCAACAATTCAACCCAGGGAAACTTACATACAAAATACTTATAAGCCATTCAAAAAATAAAAATAGGACATGAAACACATGAAAACATTAAACCTTTAATTTTTGTTAGTATAGCAAACAAAAAACCCTTTTCCCAAATAAAATATATTTTAATTTTTATTCATTCATGTGCCTTTAATCCCTTGAAAATAAGGTCACACAATCTGGTTAATGGTAAATTCCCATAAAGAAGCTTTGAAATTGGTAAAAGTCTAGCATTTTTAAAACAAAATACGGCAAGGGTTCACACCCTTGGGGAAATCTTAAAAAAAACCTTTTTTGCTCGTCCTGTATCCCCATGTCCTGCACATGTACAATCCGTAGCTCTGGGGGGTTTTTCCCTGCTCCACCTTCCTTTTCCCAAACCCTTTAGGTTTTTAGACATTACCTAATCTGAAAAAGACCTTGGGGGAAATATTTTGGGGTTTTTAATAAATCCTTGCTGTTTAAATTTTTCATTACTGTCAAGGACGGATTTAACAATGTTCTATATTTTTACATATTTAGTGGGGGGGTTGGGCTTATTAAAAACTTTCCTTTTAAAACTCTCTAATGGGGAACCAGTTTTCATCATAACATAATGCTTTATTAAGGAATCGGAAAAACCGCCGGGGGGCTGTTTCCACTGCA
>JACEEZ010020884.1:10000-32719 GCA_016584305.1 Chionoecetes opilio
CAACGGACCTTACAAAAATCATACAAACCAACAGAATGAGTAAACCTCACTAATAATATCTTTAATGAAAAAAAAACCTACATCTACTGAAGAAACAAAAATGACCTACCTACTCAACATGTATAGGATCCCATATACATATTTTAACCTATTCCTGATACGTCTTTGGTATTTATTTAAATGTTCATCTGTGTTCTCTAAAACAATACTTTTGTAATGTGCTCGGAAAGAGTTCATGCCATTTCATGCACATCACTGAAAATAAGTGACAAATCCTTTTATGAGACTCAGTAATTGGAAAAGGTGGTGGGTTCCTCTAATTTGATCCTTGTCTTAGTCTTCGTGTTAAGTAATGTATTTGCACAAAAAAAGCAGTCCTGAAGTGAAGCAGTTGGAATGAAAGATATGGACAATCGTTCATGAAGGAATTTTAGACATTTTAGAAAATACAAATCATTTATTGTAGAATTTTAAAGCTTTTAAATAGCGGAGCTGTCTCAAGCTGTGTGGTCATGATAACTAACTTTGCCTAGGGTTCCTAACTATCACGTTCGGAAGGCAGCTGCCAGCGGTCTTGGCTTCCCCGGCCCCCCTTCTTTCATTGTCTGTTTATCTTCGCACATACCCACAGGCTCAGAAACATTTATCTTTGCTAATGCAATTTGCAATACATGTAAATAAGGATTAACATCACACGTGTAATATAAGGTTAGTAATATTTCAGGCGATAAAATATGTTTACTTTATGAAGTATGCCCTTGATGATCTTAGCCGAGTTTTATTATGTACTTATACTTTAGCTAATGATTACCATCCAAAAAAACTAATGTGGTGGTCTATAAAGACCTATGTTATTTAACTGAATTTGATCTTGGTATCGGTATGACATCACTCCTTGCCTACAGTTCATTGATTATATTTACCTGTACCCCAGACTTTTGTTGACTAGCAAATCATCCCAAATAATTGGTTTTCGCAATATTTAGCGTTTCATAACCTATTTGATGATAACCAGGATGAAACAGACTCTAACTCAAAATTAATGTTCGCTTTCCGTTTCCCGCCCACTTAATTATCGTTTTGTTTTTGTTAGTTAATTAGTGTTTGTAGTTCTCTCTTTCGTTTAAAATTATTATTAATATTATGTTTAAATTTTCTATTTTTTTAATAAAAAATCTAAATCGGCTTCAGAACTGTCTAATCGTTAGTGTTTCCCTTGTGTCGGCCACAAAAAATAATAAATTTCCGTTAGGTGCGATAAATTTGAAGAATTGATTAGTGTCATGATATATATAAAGAATAAAACGGACGCAATGGGAACCTTGTGGAATCCTTTTGTTGTTCTAAGTTCTGCAATCCCTTGTGGCTCGACTTTTTATCACAGAAGTGTGTTGTGTTTCTTTTGCATAGGTAACTCATAAACCAATTCAGACCACGACAGCCTTATACCGTAATGCGTAATTACTTATCAAAAATACTTCATGTATATCAAATGTCCAGCCAAAAGCCGTTTTCTTTTCTCGTTGTGTGCCAAAGCCAACCCCCCTAAAAAAAAAAAAACAACAAAATATTACCAAAACCCGGGTCTTAACCGGTATCATACCCCCCGTATTCTCCCTCCCCGCCCCCTCGTCCCTCAATTAGATCATTTACTCACAAACCCTAACTCCCGCAAATAACAGGATCCTACCTATTTTAAGTTTGCTACAGTTGCTCTAATGTTGGCTCGGAGGCAGCGACATTTGTGGAGCATGAAATTCCCTTCCCTTTTTTTCTCAAAACCCCAAATCTGGCTATCTTCGTTTTTAAGATTCTTGTTAATCCGTAGTGAGAACAATCATTACAGTTCTGTCATACATTAGCTCGTTCATATATTTTACTCCGAGCTGGGAGTATTGAAAAGGACACGATAGACACATCATCTAGTTTGCCGCCTATGTATGGTTATAACCTTAGCATTTTTAGTTCTCACTCGTGTAAAGATACCTGAACGAAAAGATCAGATTAATTAATTTTGAGGATAACGTACGGAGCCAAAGTGGTTGCTCCCAGTTTTTTTAATGATCCCTGGACCATCCTTTCCCCCCCTCCCCTCCCCCTTTCCACTCATGTATGGGTACATCCTTTTTACCCATTTTTTCTTCCCTCTTTTTTTTTTTGTTTCTTATGTTTCTCTCCCTTCTTCGTCTTACTATCCCCGGTTCTCTGCTCGGCCCGCACCCCTCCCGCCTAACTCCTTTTCCTTTTAATAACCAGCATTCTTACCTTTCTTATTCTAATCCCTTATTTCTGGAATCACCCCCTCAATCACCCTACTCCTCCCTTGCATCGAGGTTTTGTCTCCAGATACAGTTATAATTATATTTTATCAATCAAAGTCTTGCGTACGCCCCCGGATTGTGGTTATGACCCAACAATAAAAATAATAAGGACATAGCGACAGGAGAAATTATTACATCCCTGCCGAGGGGGGAAACACCCAGCGGCCGCGGGATCAAAGCCCTGTATGAGGGATGACAACCTATCGCTCATTTAATACCACCCAACCCAAAGATTTCGAGCACACCCCCAGTCGAGCAACCCCTCCCAGTTTTAGCTTCGTTAATCCCCCCCCCTTTTATAAATTTCTCTCACGGGACCCCATATAACCCCTGCGCGGCCACATTCACCTCATTATCCTTTTAATCTTACAAATGGTTAGACACTATTTCGTTTACCCCCCTATCTACCCCCCCACACCCCCCCCCCCCCACCACAAAAATATTTGCTCGATCACTTCATCATCCATGTCCCCATTATAACTTCATCTTCGACTTAAGTCTTCCACTGTTTTCTTTGGTGTGGGCATTCACGGCACTTCTATTTTGAAGAGTTAGTGTTGCTTCATCAATAGATGATATTTTCCTTGCATCCATTCGAACATGTTGCTTGTTTTGTAACCTTATTTCTAAACTTCTAATATACTGTACGCCAAATCGACCTTAACGGACCTCCCGCGTTTTTACCAAAGCTTACTTTGTAGACATTTTTGTGCATCCCCTCCCCCCCATAATGTGTCCCCTAGAAGAAGGTTCTCGCCTGTGAACCCATGGGCGCTTATTGCCGTGTTTTCTCACTTAATCCTCTCGATACTGTCTAGATGGACTTACCTTTTCGTCTTTTCATGTCAACCCCCCCCTCTCCCTACCTTTGGTATGGCGTACTGAAAACTGTTCATTTACTTGTTCCAAGCTCCCGTGTAGTTCTTTTCCACCCCCTCCCGTTTGTTGCGGGTTGCTATCTATGTGAAATCATCAACCGTTCTATCTTCATAAACGCGACAATATAGATCCTGTGCCCACCATTTTTTGTTAGTCCCTGTATGGAAAACATAATGGTCTTGCACCCCCCTTATCCCTATTAACCTTTACACTGATATGGCAAAGCAACATCCCTTCCCCCAGTTGGCAGTTCATCAGTCAATAGAAATGCACAGCCATTCAGTCCCGACGATATAATATCAAGATATATTGGTCCACACATGATCGATGATCGCTTGCACTATTCTTTGTAGACTCTTGTGGGTTTATCGATACAACGGACATATCCCATAACCATAGCTTGCACCAAGTAAATCAATGAATAACTCGACATTAAGCTGGAACTGTTTGTCAGTAAATAACATTAAAGTTCCTAACTAAAATACATGTTTTACCCAGTCTTATTGCAAAGGCAACTTGAGAATCTATCAATAAGATCTCAATATGAATGAATACTTGCTTAGGTCTTCGAAAAATAATCTCCCCCCCCAAAAATAATTTGGGTTTTACTTATGTTAAAAAGCTTCAATGAATATCGTTTATACTGTCACTCATACTTACATAAAACTTCTACTAAACAGACAGGAAATAAAATTTCTTGCAATACATTACAGGACCCTCCTCCATAATGGTTTATTGTTGGGAAATAATTTATATTCTTTCAAAGTATATAAAGGTTTCGCATCTTTAGAAAGTCGTGTCTCACAGTAAAGACATTATATCTATGTTTTGCTGTTAGAAGCTAATACCAGAATAAAGTTAAAAATTTATCTACATTATTAGGAATTACTATTTATGGTGTACATTTATAAGTGGTTCGGGACAAAGATATAATTAATGTTTAAACAATGATTCAAAATCACTTGTTTATAATATTTAGAATTGTGATGTGCTCCCTCTCTCTCTTCTCTCTCTCTCTTCTCTCTCTCTCTCTCTCTCTCTCTTCTCTCTCTCTCTACTCTCTCTCTCTCTCTCTCCTCTCTCCTTCTCTCTCTCTACTCTCTATTTCCTCTCTCTCTCTCTCTCTTCTCTCTCTCTGCTCTCTCTCTGTCTCTCTCTCTCAGTTCTCTCTCTCTCTCTCTCTCTACACTCTCTCTCTCTCTCTCATGCAAAATAGCAATCTACTGCTATAGTTAGTAAACAGCAACAAATAAAAGGATAAAAAAAAGATAATAAACACATAATTAAATCAACATAAGAACATAAGAAAATAAGGAAGCTACAAGAGGCCGTGAGCCCTACACGAGGTAGTTCCTGTGTGTCAGGAAATCAAGATATACATAAACAAACTATAAGACTGGTAATCAGAATATAAGAAAAAAAAGAGACCTGTTTTGCTTCAAGTTTTTCTGGTACATCTGCACCAGATTTGACACCCATTTGCATCTTAGGGAAACCACTATTGTGTGAAGTCATTGGTGGACCCTCAGAAGGGGTTAAGTCAGGTCATGGTCGGTTGGCTCTGAGGTCAGGTAAGGCAAACATGACCTTTTTTCATATATAACTATACACATGTCGCTTCAGAACTGAGTGCTGAACTAAAAGGCGAGATAGTTTTTTTTTTTTTCTCTCTCTCTCTCTCTCTCTCTCTCTCTTCTCTCTCTCCTCTCTCTCTCTCTCTTCTCTCTCTCTCTCTCTCTCTCTCTCTCTCTCTCTCTCTCTCTCTCTCTCTCTCTCTCTCTCTCTCTCTCTCTCTCTCTCTCTCTCTCTCTTCTCTTATCTCATCTCTCACTGCCTCTTGTATTTTCACGCTGCAGCCTCCTACATTCTTTCCCTTGATTTTTCATCTCATATTTTTTACATTTCTTTCTTTTTTCGTAATTATATTCATAGGCGACGAGAAGAAAAGATAAATAAAGAAACGCGTCTCTTCCTGTTTATTATACTTGTCGCTTCATAATGCAGGGACGCAATCCTCACATTTCAACAGACAAATGACGATGATGATGACAGCAATAATACATTTTAATATTTTTGTCTCTTCACCTGAGTTGCTTTTTATTTTTTTATGTTTCCTCTTAGTTTTTACACGTGACATATTTCCTGACTATAGTTTGGTGTTTTATTTCTCCACACGTTCCTGTCCTTTATATTTCCTCCTCCTCCTCCTCCTCCCTCCTCCTCCTCCTCCTCCTCCTCCTCCTTCATTTTCTCTCCCTTTCGACCTCTTATCTTCAATATCCTGGAGGAAGCACATTTTCTCTCGCCCAACACCCACCTTATAGGAAAACTTCTCCCTTTTCTCACTTCCATATTATTTATCTCCCTCCTCCTCCTCCTCCTCCTCCTCCTCCTCCTTTTCCTCCTCCTCCCCCTCCTTTTCCTCCTCCTCCTTGTCCTCCTCCTCCTTGTCCTCCTCCTCCTTGCCCTCCTCCTCCTTGCCCTCCTCCTCCTTTCCCTCCTCCTCCTCTCCGACCCTACCTCAATCCCCTCATCCTCATCCTCCTCCCCCCATCTTTCTCCTCCTCCTCCTCCCCCTCCGCCTCCTCCTCCTCCCCCTCCTCCTTCCCTCTCCTCCCCTCCTCCTCCTCCTCCTCTCCTCCATCATCACAAGAAAAAGTACGAAAAAAGGTCCTTTTGCCTCCATTATTTCTCCTTCCTTCATTCCCTTTGTTCCTTCTCCTGTCTTATCTCCTGCGTTCCTCACTCCCCTCCTTTTCCCCTCACCGCCTCTCTGCTTTTCTCTCCTCTATAATCTAGGATAATATGTCTATAAAGGACTCACAATACGTAGTCCTTAACCCTTCAGCCCAGAGAACGTAATTTTCATTGTAATGGCGCGGCGGTTTTTTAACCATTAGACGATTCTTGAGGGCCTATAAGCATGTTTTATAGATATCACAATATGACAGTTAGTTTCCTGTCGACACTAACTAATTTTTTGTATATAAGTTACTTTTCGGAAAGTTTATGGCTACCAACAGACAATTTATTTTGTATAAGCAAAAGGGGGAAATATATGGGCCTCGTGAAGGCGCTTAATAACCTGACAAAAACACGGTTACATGTGTTACTTTTCTTTTACTTGTAATACGTATCCGCTATGGCGTCCCCTCACTCACCCCTCCACCCCCTCTCCCCTTTCCCTCTCCCCTTCCCCCTTTTCTCTTTCCCCTCCACCCCCCCCCTCCCTCCCCCCCTGGTTATCGGTATACGTTTATCCCGCTTGGCGTCTGTTTACTTGTCTTACTGTTATCAGCTCTATGGCTTTGTTTCTAACTCTGTATACGTTATTCAGCGTATGGCGTTCTGTTTCACTTGTATACGTTTCATCCGCTATGGCGTTATGCTTAACTTGTATTACGTTCATCTCGCTCTGTGGGTTCTGCTTCACTTCGTCAGTACCGTTTATCCGCTGGGCCGTCTCTTCTTCACCTTTGTTATTACGTTATCCGCTTATGTTTGTCGTTTCACGTTTACTTGTATACCCCGTTATCCGCCTATGGCGCTCTGTTTTACGTGTTATAGTATCAGCTATGGCGTCTGTTTACTTGTATACGTTATCAGCTATGGCGTCTGTTTACTTTTCCCGTTAGCAGATATGGCGTGGGTTCCACTTGTATACCGTATCCGCTGTGGCGCTGTAATGTATACGTTATCCCGCTGATGGAGGTCATGTTACTTGTATACGTTATCCGCTATGGCGTATGTTTACTTGTACACGTTATCCACTATGGCGTCTGTTTACTGGTATACGTTATCCGCTATGGCGTCTGTTTACTTGTACACGTTATCAGCTATGGCGTCTGTTTACTTGTATACGTTATCAGCTATGGCGTCTGTTTACTTGTATACGTTATCCGCTGTGGCGTCTGTTTACTTGTATACGTTATCAGCTATGGCGTCTGTTTACTTGTATACGTTATCAGCTATGGCGTCTGTTTACTTGTATACGTTATCAGTCGTCTTATGGCGTTTTCTCGTTTCAATGTATACGTTATTCACGCTGTGGGAGTATGTTTACTTGTATACGTTATCAGCTATGGCGTCTGTTTACTTGTATACGTTATCCGCTATGGCGTCTGTTTACTTGTATACGTTATCCGCTATGGCGTCTGTTTACTTGTATACGTTATCCGCTATGGCGTCTGTTTACTTGTACACGTTATCAGCTATGGCGTCTGTTTACTGGTATACGTTATCCGCTATGGCGTCTGTTTACTTGTACACGTACGCCAGCTATGGCGTCGTTTATTGTATACGTATCACTATTTGGCGTCTGTTTAACTTGATACGTTATCCAGCTATGTGCGTCTATTTTATATCTTAATATATCTTTTCATTATCTGATTTCATTTTCGTTATCTTGATTTTAGTATCTTATATTATAATTGTCTTAAAATTAACAAAACTGACTATAATTATCGATTAATGTTGTTGTTTATCATATTACGAATCTTGTGATGTATTTTTTCGAGTCACTTTATTTATATTTTTTACTTCTTTGTTTCGGTTCAAGGTCGATAACACAATTTATTTTCTATCTTTAATTTTCTTTTCATATCACTTTCTTTTAATTCTCTTTTCCTGTTTTTGTACTTTTTTTTTATATATAAATCGAATTTCCTTTGATTTATCATGGCACACACAACGAACTCAAGTAAATATTTATGTCCCATTAAAGTACTATAACTCTTACTTTCCAACATGCAATCACACACAAAAAAAATCGAATATCAGATTTTGTATAAGCCATTCTCATTATACAACTATTTATTATTAATTACTCAAGAAAAGAGTACCAATACACGTCGTAAATACGTCCTAAACTAGATGGACCCACCTCTTCCTTTTGGAAATAAGATAAATTACTGTCTGATTTAAAGGATCTGGCAGCTTTTTTGGCGGGCTTTTTGTACATTTTTCCTATTATTTTCCTGGCCAGTCCTGATGAATGAAACAAACAACAATGTAATTCATTCTTTTCACTATTTTTTTATAGTTTACTGATTATTAATTAAACACTCCCGGCCAACTAGCACAAGTCAATCACCAAAAAATATCTATTATACCTACTACTATACCTACTACTACTAATACTACTACTACTACTACTACTACTACTTTTACTACTACTACTACTAATACTAATAATAATAATAATAATACACAAAATCAAACTGGAAGGCAAGACTGACGTTCCTCCATTTTACGTTTTATACTTGTGGAGTTTTCCTTAATGGCAACGATAATTTAGACACACACCTACATGCCGAAAGGGCGGAGGACCCATAGTGGAGTAGAGGTTGTTATTCCTCAATCGCCCTCTATGCTCTGTGCTACCACCACTTTTGCCTCCTCCCTCTCTCCTATTCTACTTGAGCCCCCCTCCACCTCACTCTAGCCTCTCTCCTCCCTCTCTACCTCCTCTCCCCTCCCCTTTCTTCATTCACATTTTAGCGGAGTCCAGCTCTAAACACATGTGCAAACCCAAGGAAATCCTCTCCTCTTCATCTCACTCACCCCTGATCCACTGTCTCGCACTCGCCTCTCGCTCATCTCTCTCACTTCTTCTCATGTCTCTCTCTACTCTCTCTCTCCCTCCCTCTCTCTCTTCATATCTCTCTCTCTATTCTCTCGTCTCTCTCTCTACTCCTCTCTCTCTCTCTCTCTTCTCTCTCTCTCTCTGTTGTCTGCTCTCACTCCCGTACAAAAATGATCTTCCTACACATTTCCAGGACGCAGTAAGGTCAAAGTTAGCAAAGCTAGAGTCCAGCATTTTGAGCCTTTCGCAAAACATTTAATACACAGCAGCCGGCGCGGGTATGTCTGGCACGGCTTTTTTGGGGGGTTACAGCGATGAGGAAGAGGAAGAGGAGGAAGAGGAGGGGGAGGATGGCATGGAGGAAGAGGCGGAGGAGGAGAGGGAGTGAGGAGGAGGAGGAGGAGGAGGAGGAGGAGGAGGAGGGGAGGAGGAGGAGGAGGAGGAAGACGGATAACCGGAGACGGAGGAGGAGGAAGAGGAGGAGAGAGGAGGGGAGGGGAGGAGGAGGAGGAGGCAGGGAGGAGGAGGAGGAGGAGGAGGAGAGGAGGAGGACGGAGGAGGAGGAGGAGGAAGATGACGGAGGAGAAGGAGGAGGAGGAGGAGGAGGAGGGAGGAAGAAGGAGGTGGAATGAGAGGCGGAGAAGGAGGTGGAAAGAGGAGGAGGAGGACGGAGGAGGAGGAGGAGGAGGAGGAGGAGGAGGAGGAGGAGAGGCGGCAGGAGGAGGAGGAGAAGGAGGCAGGAGGAGGGCCGAAGTAGATACGTTAAATGAACAAGATAAAACTTACTATCAAAAGTACATGCAGTTAGATCATGTAATCAAAGATTTAATTGGAGAGAGAGAGAGAGAGAGAGAGACCGAGAGAAGAAGAGAGACGGAGAGAGGAGAGAGAGAGAGAGAGAGAGCAGAGTTAGAGAGAGAGAGAGAGAGATTGGAAGAGCGAGACGCGAGGAAGAGAAGAGGAGAGAGAGAGGGATGAGAGAGAGAGAGAGGAGAGGCGAGACGAACCGATGCCACCCGAGATCGAGTTGCGACCTATTGAGCTGCTTTGACGAGTCGAGAGACCGATCGGAGAGAAGAGAGATCGAAGGAGACAGAGAGAGGAAGATGAGAGATTAGAGAGCGAGGACGAGTTTGACGAGAGAAGAGAGAGAGAGAGAGAGAGAGACCGAGAGTCCCGAGATAGAGAAGAGTTATAGAGCGGAGAGAGGGAGGGAGACCGACGAGTATGGAGAGAGAGACGAGAGAGAGAGATGAGATAGAGAGAGAGAGAGAGGAGAAGAGAGAGAGAGAGAGAGAGAGAGAGAAGAGAGAGCAAGAAGAGGAGACGAGAGAGAGGAGAGAGATGAGGAGAGAGAGAGAGAGAGAGAGAGACGAGGGAGAGAAGGAGAGAGAGAGAGAGAGCAGAGAGAGATAGAGAGAGAGAGAGGAGAGATATGAGAGACGCAGAGAGAGGAGGAGAGAGAGGAGCTTGCCGAGAAGAGAGACGACGAGAGAGAGAGACTACTCAACACTTCACCCATCCTAGCACCTGTCGGGTTGAATGGAGTGAGTGAGGGCTGTAGTTGTTTCTTCAAGTAGGAAGTGGAGGACTAAGGGGAAAAAGGCAGCAATAATGGAAGTGGATGGAGGACGAGGAAGAGGGACGGAGGAAGAGGAGAAGGGATGTGTGAGGAGGAGGAGGAGGAGGAGGAGGAGGAGGAGAGGCAGGAGGAGGAGGATACACCAGATTACCTAGGACCATAACAGGAACACCAGGAGCCCCTTATGGTCCATAGCGAGGGGTATCTGCTGAATACAACTACTAACTATCAAACTACTTGTTAAGCAACCAGTTGGGACAAGGATACCATGTCCTTATAAAGAAGATAGGAAAACGGAGTGTCATAGTGCAGAAAAAATAGGTATGAAATTACTATTACTAACTACAACTACCAATACACTTTTTTTTTTTTTTAAAAACAACTAACCTCGATCGGGTGATAACTATGTATTCGCAGGGCACTTCAATACCATTACTTACAGGGGCGCCGTCAAGTCTGCTTTTCAAAATGTATGTTATTGTGCGGGCTTCGCCACATCTGTTCGTAACTGCGTCAATCGAGCAACGACTCCACAATTGAAATAATTCTACGGAGATCAGATGATGCAACGTTGACCGTTATGTTTAAAACCATGTATTGTTTTGTTGTCAACTTGAGTTGAAAGCTCGAATAGTTATCTGATTAATGACATCAAATCTTTTTAGGATCCTTAAAGGATTTTCAAGTCCCACGGATTCTTTCCCCGATCTTTAAGGCATAAAAACTATTACAGTCTCTCGCATGTCTCCTCTCATAAGGTGAATTTAGCCAGAGTGGAATTTGCTTGCTTGCCTTTCTTACAACTGATTTAATTTTTGCTTGGTCCTTTTATAGACAATAGGCGACCAGAATTGGACGGCATATTCATCCAAGTTGTGGCCTAACCAAGCAGCGTGTATAAATTGTGTATTACTTTCCGGAGTTTGTGTTCCAAAACCGTGCCGTCTTACATAAAGCTGAAACATCATAGTTCGCTTTTATGGCAGCTAGGCAAGCGGCCTGGTTGCTCTAAGAACATTACTGATGTGATCATCCTAAATCCTTCCTTCTGCTTACTTTTTAAAGGTAAACGAATTATTTTGCAAGTGACAGTATCATTTGAGGTTATCGCTGCCTATATGCAGTCACTCTACAATATCCGGAATTGAACTTAAGTAGCCTTATCACTCCGTTGAAGTTGTCTACGACGATCACTTGTATGAGTTCCGCAGTCTTTCCCTGCTAGTATATGCTTTTACCGCTTAATGGTGGGCTGCAATTTCGAATTTGAGATACAGTCGCCGTCCATGAGAGTTGATTATATATCCATTCAAAGAGTGGGACCAATGAACCCGAGCCCTGAGGCACCCACTAGTCAACAATTCGAAACCAATCCAGATGCTCAGACATTTATTACACCCCGTTGTTTACGATTGAAAGCCCAATCGCCAATCACATGAAACATAGTTGCTCTCCCAAGCCATGTGCCTGATGCTTGGTCAAAAGTCGTCTGTGATGGGGTGAACTGTTCTCCGAAGCTTTTCTGGAAAATCATAGGTATATTAAAGTCGAGGGAATTTTAGCGGTCCCATTGAATAACTATGACATTAACCACACAAACCCGAGGTTGTTTAAGCAGGAATCTTATTTCCTCGAACCATGCTGCCCTCCGAGTTTAATATTGAGTCTTTTATCGAGAAAAGACCACTAGCTATCCCGCAAATTTCTCAAATAGTTACAAATACAGACGTTAGACTAATTGGGCGATAAGCGACCTTGCGAAGCTATCCCTTTTCTTGATATTCTGTTGTTAACATAGCTAATTTCACACCCTCTTAGCACCTTTGTCCTTAGCGTTATGAGGAAATCTTTAGTGTGTCATCCCTAAAGTGACTGGGACATTCGAGAGTAATCGGCGGCCGAATTCGACCCACGGAATTGCTGCGACGTTCACCGTGCGAGTGTCACTGCCTACTTTGATACTACGCTATGTTATCTCTCCTATTCAATCTATCACTTCGTGTCCGCATACATGTTATGGGTTGTGTAATGCTGCTTCGCTTCTTAATACCAATCCCCTCACAAGTATAGCATTGACATACGGACGCCCTTTCTAATCAGTTGTTACCAAGATGTACCTTTCGCCTTTAAGTGGTCCAAACATGTTTTGATAGTTTCTTACATCTTCGAAACGTATTGCAAGTAATCCTTATCGGGTTTGCGTTTGGTTCCTCTTGCAATCGTCTTTCCCTCTACACACGCAGCATTTTAGGTCTTCAATAATCGACATGTCCTTGTACCAACAGCTTGGAGTTGTTTTACTGCGTCCATTGTGTTTACTCGCACGTCATGTCCCTGCACGTCGCTCTTTTAGGTAGTACGAACAGTGACGAGAGCTGCCTTTTTGAAATGTCATAGACGCCTCTTCGTACATACACACTCGTCTAGACACGTCTCACGGCGCCTTTTTTGACAAACGCTTTGGATGAATCAGCGAACGTCAGTCATCCAACCTGGGTCTGTTTATGTTATTCAGAAGTTTTCCTACCATGGGAACAGGTTTTTTCAACACCGATTGGAGTTTATTGTGAATTAAATTACAACATGTTTTCCGCATTATTACCGTTAGTACGTCGTTTTCCATCCAACTCAACTACACTAGTACCCTGCTGACTCTCCGCTGCAATACTCCGTTTAGTATAATTGGAACACTACCTAGATTACCCCCCCCACCGCGATTTTGGTGTCCTGTGATGTCTTACACCATTGCAATTTATGCCGCACTCTGATTACACCTGTGATTACACGTTTGCCAAATGTTCACCTATAATCGCAGTAATCAATCCGATCAATGCGGTATTTGAAAACTAAATATAGGATACTATTATCCCTGTAGGCTCACGGACCTACCTGATTAAATATACTGCGGTTACCATATCAAGCAATCGCCATACCTTCTTCTCAGCAGAATTATTATTATTATTATATGAGAGGAGGAGGAGGAGGAGGAGGAGGAGGAGGAGGAGGAGGATTACTAGGATTACATAGGAGTAACAGACACCAGGAGACATATGGTCAATAGCGAGGGTATATGCTGAACTACAAACTACTAAATATCAAACTACTTGTAAGGACAAAAACAGTGGAAAAAGATACCATGTCCCTAAAGAGGATAGGAACATGGAAGTTCCATAGTGCCTCTCCCAGAATGATAGGATATGAAAAATATAACTACAACTACCACTACCACTACAAACTAATCGAACGGGGGAAAGATACGAATCGGGAGGAGGAGGAGGAGGAGGAGGAGGAGGAGGAGGAGGAGGAAAAGAAAAAAGGTAGAAAAAAAAGGTCTTAATAATTTTGCTCCCGTTCCTTGGTTTTTATCTTTTGTACTCGTCTTGTTTTTATGTATTAAAGTTTTTATTTGTGTTTGGTTCGTATTAAAAATTTTATTAGTTTATATTATTCTGTCTGTCTCTCCTCTCTCTCTCTCCTCTCGTATTTCTTGTTAAGTTTTCGTCACACTTACTCTCTCTTCTCCTCTATCCTCTCTTCTCTCTCTCCTCTCTCTCTATCTCTTTCTCTCTCTCTCTCTTTCTCCTCCTCTCTCTCTCTCTTTCATCTTTTTGTTAATATTTTTGTCAAAAACTGTGATTGACCGCGAGCTTTTGCCTATAGCAGCCCGCTGTGGAATTATGCATTACAATAAAAAAAGGCAAGTGTGTTGGAGTACTGGGGAGGGGAGGTACTCCCGAAACGGTGGAGGTGAGGAGTGGCCAGAGGGACAGATCTGATTAACGCAGCAGCAGCGGCGGCGGTACTGGATGTCCGGGCTGCGGATGAGGTGGGAGGCGTCCCTGAGGTGGGAGTTGCCTGACTTTCTCAGGACGGGCTAGTGTGCAGTGCATAAGGGGGGGGAGTGGACCTGGCAGTGATCACAGGTGATGTTCCACAGCGCCCTGGCGGCTTTCCTCAAAGCAGGGAAAAGCCTAGGGCAGAGACCGGTGTAGTCGGGTCCCGTACGTGTGGGCGATGGATGGTCTTGGGAAGGCCGCCCGTGGTAAGCTGTTCAGCAAGCGTACCAGGAGCAGAGGGTGATTGATTGACAGGGGCGACGTTGGCCTCGTGTTTCTGGCGGGAACAAGCGTGCGAGCGCAAGACTTTACTCTAAAGTAGAGTGTGGGAGAGGCCTGGCCAGAAACAGCCGTATTGGGGACTGGTGAGGGCAGCGGCTGATTGCAGGCTCTGTCAAGGCTGCTTCGTTGCCACGATGTCCTACATGGCGGAAACCCAAATTTCTGGTGATTTGCAGCCACGTGCAGCAGTCAGCTGGCCAGAAGAAGAGTGGAGGTGAGGAAAGGAATGGTTGTCCTGTGGCTGTGGTCTTGAGGGGCCTGGATAGGAGGATTTTGAGTCTGTGTATATTGATGACATGAGGGAGTGACTCTCCAGGGCGGGTGAAGAGCGCCACGAATGGCGACTAGTTCAGCCTGGAGGCAGCTGGCGCCATCTGTTCAAGACGCCATTGTTTTGTGGTTTGTCCGCTCAAAAAGCCGCTCCCGCTGTTCCGTGGTCAGGATATACTGACCCGTCTGTAAAAGATTAGTGAGGGAGCAGGGGTCGCAAGTCCTCCAGACCTGTCGCATTTTCAAGGGTTAAAGCAGCGGGGAGTCAGGGTGCCTTTGGCGCTCAAGACTGCGGAGTGATGTGGTGATTGGAGGAGGGTCAAGGCGGTGGCGTAGCGAAGTTCGGGTGGGGGGAAGTCCTCGCCCTTACTGAGGAGGGTTTCGTGTATTCCCATAGTTGAGAATGCTTCGCACCGCACGCTGGCCAACATGCCGCGACGGTTGGTGCGGGGACTGGCAAGATGAGTTGCAATTCTTTGCGGGAGAAGGGCGTAGGGATAGGGGGCAGGTGGGTCATTTTGGTGAGCAGGCCAGGCGGTCCGTTTTCTTCGATCCGGCCGCCCGAGTCGGACTACCTGGCACTCCTGCTGCAGGTTGCATACCTTAGTTCCATCTGGGGGCGTTGTGAGGACTCTCAGGGGCGCTGTTTGTTTGGCCTCTAGTTTTGGTTTTGTAGGGTGTTCGTGAGGGAGATAAGGCATGGAAGCGCTATAGTCCAGGAGAGAGCGGATGGCGTGAATGTAAAGGTGCGCTTAACCTGGAAACTGGCCACCCATTTTACCAGTGATTGCAATAGGAACGGAGATCCTGCTGTTTCGCCCTCCTGCAGTAAGTACGTGGGTGCGGAGGTGAGGACGGTTATCGAGCCAAATGCACAGGTTATTGGTGCGACGTGGACCGGGAGGAGTAGTGTGTCCAGGATATAGAGCGGGGGCGCGCGGCGCGTCATACCCAAAGCCATGGCCTTGGATTTTGCCACCATCAGCTTCAAGCCTAGTCCCTACACTTGGTGGTTATGTCAGTCAGCAGGTTCTGGGCTAGTTGTGCGTGGGCGGGTCCAGTTGCAGTAGAGGGCAAGGTGTCCGCATAGCAAAGAAGCTTAATACCGGGGGGCGTGGGAAGAGAGATGAGCTCTTCATTAATATGTTAAATAGAAGGGGGCTTCATAATGCTGCCCTGGGGTGTTCCGTTTTGGTGTTGATGGAGTTGAGGACGTTCCCCCTGAAAGGCAACTCTAGCGCTCGCCACGAGAGGGAAAGTCCCCACCTGAGCCATAGAGCCATATATTTAAGGTATGTCTGCCGCACATACTCCTTGCGGACCAGAAAGCGAAAGGATCCACTGAGCAGTTGCAAGCCTTCTCTATGTAAAAAGCCGAGTCGGGAGCCCCCCGCGGGATGGGACGTGACGTCACGAGGAGCTGCTCCGCGAGTCAGTAGGAGCGAGATTTCAGCATGTTGAGATTGACGCGGCGGTATAAGATATACTGTTATCTTTGGAAATGTTTGTTCTATAATCATTTCAAATAAAAACCGTAAAAACACACTAAAGAAATGCCATTATGAGACTCTCAAGAAATATGCATGACTTAAAACTCTTCGCATTTAATAAGTTTACTCGCCAAACATTTTACATGGTGAATACCAATAGACGCGGAATTTAATTAGCTTTACATGTCGATATTTTGTTTTCTGATAAATGAATTAGACCCCATAACCCCATCCATTAGCGTTAACTAATAAATAAAATCATCAAACGGGAAAAATTACCCGTTTCATGACCTTTTTTTGTTAGTTACGCTAATTTATGTATTGGTTCTAAATTCATTTATCAAAAAACGAAATTATAGCCAATGGAAAGCTAATAAATTCCGCTTCTATTGATACTTCCATGTAAAGTTTTTGAGCAAAATAATTAAAATGGCGAAGAGTAAAGTTCATACATATTTCTTGTGAGTCTCATAATGGCCTTTCTTTAGTCTCTGTTTACGTTTTTATTGATAATCTATAGAAACCAACATTTCGAAGATAACAATATATTTTTATACTGATTAAAAATATTATTAGGTACGAAATTACCCGATTTCATGATTTGTTATGTATTAGTTAACGCTAATATTATGCATGCTGCTAATTCATTTATCAGAAATACAATAATATAGCAATGAAAAGCGATAATTAAATCGCCTCCATTGAGATTCTCCAATGTAAAATGTTTTTCGAGAAAATATTAACATTGGCGAAGAGTTTAAGTCTGCATATTTCTTGAGAGTCTCATAATGGCATTCTTAATGTGTTTTACGGGTTTTCTTATTGATAATCTTATCGAACAAACATTTCCGAGATAACAATATATCTTTTATTACTGATAAACATATAATAGGTAGGTAAAACTTGTCATCTTTGGCCTCGGACCGACCGCCGTCCGTGACGTCATCAAATCTCGGCGCAGGCATTTATAGATTGAGACGGCCTTGGCAGTTGGCGAGCTCAAAGGCTTTCTCGAGATCGAGAAAGGCCTACGTTGGTACCTTCGGAACTGGCAGCGCATAGAGAGTGGATAGGCATTCAGAGTTACCATGCCCCGCCTGTAGGCAAAGAGAAGGGTCTTGATGGAGCGGACCGACCGCCCAGGTTAGCCCTGTTTAGGGACTATCCGTCCATGTTTTGCCCCACACAGCTGCCGGAGGGAGATAGGCGAATGGCACAGGATCTTTGAGGCTTAGGTATGGGTATGATGGGAGCCTCCCCTTCCATTTTTATGGTAGTTTGCAGGCCTCCCAGGGACGGCCGTTGAGAGGGTTGAGAAGGGCGGAGTTGGAACCATCTGAGCCTGCATTGGTGATCATGGGAGATGTAATCCTGTCAGCCCGGGGAAGTATCACACTCGTCTTTAAGTGCACCGGCGTACCCCCCTCCCCTAGTTCGAGGAGGCTGTTGAGGGATGTGTTGGTGTTTTGACGATCCCACAGGCCGCTGTCTACTTGATCATTCTTGCATGGAAGGAGCTCTGTCATCTCTCTCTCTCTCTACTCTCTCTCTCTCTCTACTCTCTCAGAGAATCTCTCCTCTCTCTCTCTCTCTCTCTCTCTCTTTCTCTCTCTCTCTCATCCTCTCTCTCTCTCGTTATGATTATCATCATGGTATTATTTATTATCTCTTAACATTGCCATCATTAGATAGTCATATTTGCTTTCCCGTTATGATTTTTTTTTTTTTTTTTTTTTTTTTACTAATTTCATTGTTACTATTTACTATTGATAAATTGTTTCATTTTTTTAAGTACACGTTTAGTACTTGTCACAATTTTTACTGTTAACTGTTGTGACGATTCTCCTGTGGAAATAATTTTTTCTCGCTATTTCTCAATGTTTGTAGGTACTACCACAGTCTATAACGGTCACTCCGACGCGTCAGGTTGGAGGTGGCGGCTGTGACGGTACCCCCTCCCCCTACTCCAGGTGACGTACAGTGAGACCCAGTGTGTACTCGCGGTTGCCACTCGGTGTGAAAATTATGAATGATTTAATAATAATCTTTACTAGTAAGGGAACGTTACATACCTTATAATAACACAATTGGCAATAATGTACATGTTGATTACCAAATAAGCAGTACATGAAACAAGCATGGATGTAATAAACAATACAGTAAAAGGCTAAGTGGCATCGTGTTGGGGGGGGGGAGGATAATGTAAACGTGACTGACCTGTGGAACACAGCTGGAGCGAGCCTAGTCCCTCCTTTCGCCCCCGCCCAACACGATGACCACTTAGCCTTGTACAGTATTGTTTATTACAGCCTGCTGTTTTCAGTACTGCTTATTTGGTAAACTACATGTCCATTAATACCAATTGTGTTGTTATAAGCGTAATAGTCTATTATACCATTGCTATGCTACTACTAAAACACTACTATTACTACTATACCCACTACTACTTTACAGCTACTACTACTATACGACTACTTCTACTGCTACTATATACTAATACACTGTTAACATACTACTATACTTACTACTTTACTATAGTATGGGAGTAGTATTATTATAATTTTTTTTTATGTTAATTTTATTGTTAGTTAGTTTAGTGTATATTATCTTTTAAAAATGGAAATAGGTATGACATGACGTGGGCGCCACGGAGCGGATCCACCCGCCTTCAGGCTATCGCTGCTGATCGAATTACGGAGATCGATGAGGGCTTGGGGTGGCCTGGATTGCGTGACGTAGGTGCGCAGCGTGAGCCAAACTGTCAGCCGTTCGGAAGACCGTTATAGTACTGTGGGGTACTACTACGGGAGACCTCGAGGATTACGCTTTGTTTAAGGATTTTGTGATGTTGACATTATTAATCAGATTATTTGTTATTATTATTATATTTATCTATTACATCAAATTATTAATACCATTTATCTTTATTTATCATTATTTTTCCATTGTATGTTGCAAATGATGCGCACTTATTCAGCCAAGTTTATGTTATGTAGTGTTTTAAAAATTTTGTTTTTTTATGCTAGTATCTCGGATAATGTTACATAATGATAGGCCAACGTTATGATTGTTACAACTTCTGTGTTCGCATTAGGTCATATAAGAGCTTCGGCTCAATTGAACCCACGCCTTAAAAGTGCTTTCAATTATACTCATATGTAGTATTGGCAAGAGGCCAAAAATAAAATAATCAATTAAAAAATTTATGTGCTCTCTCTCGACTGCCTCTCTCTCCTTCTTCAGCCTCTATTCTCCATTCTCTACCGTAGCGAGCTGTCTCTGACGCGCACAGTCCACGCTCTCTCTCGTCTACTCGCTCTCTCCTCTCTCTCTCTCTCCTATATATTTTATATTATATATTATATATATATATTATACATAGATAGCTTCGTCTTTACCAAATAGTGTCCTACAATGCAACAAAATATTCTCCTTCTGGCTTTGTATCGCTTTCCTTTACCTTCCTTTCCTCCGCTCTTATTACTTACATTGTTTGTGTCCTTTCCCCCCCCCCCTTTTGCTAACACTACACAAACACACACACACACACACACACACACACTACAGCACACACCACACACACACACACACACAGAAAAAAGCGATCAGTGTAATCGGTTTGGACAGAAACTCAGACTTTCGAGACAGCGACTCATGTAGTCTAAATCCTCGCGCAAAAACTCAAGGCCAGATGGAGGAGGCGAAGTGAGGAGCACTGGGTATTGCATTTACTAGTGTGTGTGTGTGTGTGGTTGTTTGGGCGTGTGTGTGTGTGTGTGGTGTGTGTGTGTGTCGTGCTGTGTGTGCCCCTGTGTCGTGTGTGTGTGTGTGTGTGTTGTGTGTGTGTGTGCTGTTGTGGGTGGGTGTCCGTTGAAGGTGTGTGTGTGTGGGGCTGTGTGTGTGCGTGCCGTTGAGTGCGTTGACGTGCGTGCACGTGCGTGGGCGTGCGTCGCGTGCGGTGCGTGCGTCGCGTTGCGTGGTAGTGCAGTTGAGTGCGTGCGTGAGTGACGTGCGTGCGTCCGAGGTGCGTTTGGACGTGGTCCCCGGTTGCGTGACGTGCACTCGTGCAGTGCTGTGCGTGCTGTGCGTGACACGCTGCAAGTGCGTGAGTGCGTGCGTCGCGTGCGTCGAGGTCGCGTTGCGTGAGGGCGGTCCGCGGCTGGCGTGCGTTTGACGTGCGTGCGTGAGTTGGCGGAGTAGCGTGCGTTTGCCGGCGTGTGTTGTGTGGTGTGCTGTGTGTGTGTGTGTGTGTGTGTGTTGGTGTGTGTGGTGTGGGTTATATTTCAAAGACTGTAACATGATACGGCATCATCACAAAAAAGCGGGGGGGGGGGTTTCTTGGGGGGGGGGGCTCTACACGCACTACCATTTAAAAAAAAAAAATTTAACATCATAATGTATCACGTTTTTTTTTTGGTGTTGGGGGGGAAAAACATCACACATGACACCACACAAACACACACCACACAAACACACAAAACACACACACACACCACAATCACACACACACACACACACACACTCACATCCAAACACACCCAACACAACACACTACCACACACACCACACACACACACACACACACACACACACAAGGACTAAACACGAGTCTAAGAGCAACACACCCAAGAAAAATCGAGCTAAGTAAAATAAAAATAAAATATGGAAAAAAGTTGCACACATGTAGCGAACCTAAGAACAAAAGACTCGTCATCCAGGAGAGCTAAACAAGACAGAGACATGACGCCGGGATAAAAGGTTGTCAGGGAATCGCTTAAGATGCTGCTGACCCGGTGACCCTAGCTGACCTGAGTGCAATAACCTGGTACAATGAGGAGACAAACAAGTAAAAAGAGAAGACAAAGACAGATTGAGTGACTGGAATGATTAAGACTGTGTACATGTCTGTTTGTTGTTTTCTGTTTGTCTGTATGTCTTTTTGCTTCTCTATGTCTGTATGTGTGTCTGTGTGTGTCTGTCTGTGTGTGTCTGTCTGTCTGTCTGTCTGTTATAGGAACGTAGTTCACAAGCACCGTTTTTTCTTTCTTTTTCTGCTACTAAGGCCTTTTTTCGTGTTTTCTGCAATGCTCACAAACAACAAACAGACAAACAGGTAAACAGAGAATCAACCAAGAATTAACTGGAAGAGACTAACTGGAATTTTTAAGGCTGTATATAGAAACGTAATTTACAAAACATTAAAAAGGGGGAGGCCTCTTTTTTTGTATTTTTGTTGCTGATAAGACCTATTTTTGTGTTGTTTGCAATAGTCACAAAACAACAATAATTGGAAAACATATTTAGAGTAAACAAACAACACTCCACTACTGCACTTTCTGCCATATCAAAAACACAAACACACATAACAACATCAATCAATCACATGATGTTTGCATGAACCTAACCTAACCTAACCCCTAACCTATCCTAAACTAACCTCATTTTCACAACAAAGAATAACACGCATGGTTGTTTTTGTTTTTACCCTATGACTGCTCGGTACCCCAGCTAACAACACTCGCCACCTGACCCAGCTAACAACACTCGCCACGACCCGTAACAAACACCGCACCTGACCCCGCTAACAAAACTGCCCCCTGACCCAGCAACAAATCGCACCTGACCCAGCTAACAACACTCGCCACCTGACCCAGCTAACAACACTCGCCACCTGACCCAGCTAACAACACTCGCCCTGACCCAGCTAACAACACTCGCCACCTTACCCAGCTAACAACACTCGCCACCGACCCACTAACAAAACTGCACGGCCCAGAACAACACCGCACCTGACCCCGCTAACAACACCGCCACCGACCCAGTAACAACACTCGCACCTGACCCCGTAACAACACCGCCACCTTACCCAGTAACAACACTGCACCTGACCCCGCTAACAACACCGCTACTGACCCACTAACAACACTCGCCACCGACCCAGCAAACAAAACCCTTCACCACCCCAAGCTAACAACATCGCCACCGACCCCCCTAACAACACTGCCACCTCCCAGCTAACAAACCCCCAAAGAAAAAGACCACCCCCGTAAAACATCGCCACCTGACCCAGCTAACAACACTCGCCACCTGACCCAGCTAACAACACTCGCCACCTGACCCAGCTAACAACACTCGCCACCTGACCCAGCTAACAACACTCGCCACCTGACCCAGCTAACAACACTCGCCACCTGACCCAGCTAAAAAACCCCCCCCCCCCCCCCCCCCCCCCCCCCCCCCCCCCCCCCCCCCCCCCCCCCCCCCCCCCCCCCCCCCCCCCCCCCCCCCCCCCCCCCCCCCCCCAAAAAAAAAAAAAAAAAAAAAAAAAAAAAAAAAAAAAAAAAAAAAAAAAAAAAAAAAAAAAAAAAAAAAAAAAAAAAAAAACCCGGCCCCCGCCCCCAATGCAAAAGAAAAATTTTCAAAAATGAAAAAAAGGGGAAATAAAAAAAAAAAATAAAAAAAATTGGGCCCCCGT
>JACEEZ010020884.1:39819-57319 GCA_016584305.1 Chionoecetes opilio
TTTTCCTCCCCCCTTCCCTTCCCTTTTTCCCCTTTTTCCCCTTACGTTCTCATTCCTCCTTGCGTTCTGATCTTCTATCTTTTTTGTCTTATTTGGTTATGAATTTAAATATATATGATATGTCCAATAAATTTTTGGACAATAAATGTCCAAAAAAAAATTTCCATTACAAAATATTTCAAACTTATTCTAATCCTTTCACTTTAATCCTTAATGTACTTTTTCGTACTCACAATTTCCTTATTTCATTTTTTCCATATTTTTTTTAGTCCTCTCCTCATATTTCCATTTTTTTTTCTCTCTCTCTCTCTCTCTCTCTCTCTCTCTCTCCTCTCTCTCCCCCTCTCTTCTCTCTCTCTCTCTCCTCCTCCCTCTCTCTCTCTCCCTCTAGTCTCCTCTCTCCCCTCTTTTCCTCTCATCTCTCTCTCTCCCCTCCTCCTCTTCTCTCTCTCTCCATTACCTGTTCCCGTTCTTCAACATATTTTAATTAAGTAACTCATTTTTTTCCTCCCATACCAAAACTCCTTCTTATCCTTTTCTCTCTTTTACATACTCTAACTTTCTTTCCCATCATCTCTACTTTCCTCTTCACACCTTTACCTTTCTCTCCTCTCTCTCCTTTCCTCTTTTCTCCTTCCCTACTCCTTCTCTTTCCTCTCTCGCTCAAACCTCATTCCCTTCTTTCCTTTCTTACATTTTTCGACTTTCTTTGCCTTGCCTCTCAGCCTCATTACCCCCTTCTATTCCTTGCTCTCTCATTTCCTCCCTTCACCCTGTTAACACATCTCTTCTCCTTCCCACATCCTAAACATTCCCTCTTGTTACCTTTTACCCTTACATTCCCTCCCTCCCTCTTTCATTCCTTCCCTCCCTCCTTCCCTGCTTCCCTCTCCTTCCATCCCTCCTTCCCTGCTTCCCTTCCTCCAGCCCCTCCCTCCCTCCAGCCCCTCCTTCCTTCCCTCCCTCCTTCCCTTCCCTCCCTCCAGCCCCTTCCCTCCCTCCAGCCTCTTCCTTCCCACCTTCTAGCCCCTCCTTCCCTCTCTCCTACCCTGCTTCCCTTCCTCCTTCCCTGCTTCCATCCCCTTCTTCCAGCCCCTCCTTCCCTCCCTCCTTCACTCCTTCCCTCCCTCCTTCCCTGCTTCCCTCCCTCCAGTCCTTCCTTCCCTCCTTCCAGCCCCTCTTTTCTCCTTCCCTCCTTCCTTCCATTCCATCCAGACCCTCCTTCCTTCCCTCCTTCCCTGCTACCCTTCCTCCTTCCCTCCCTGCCAGCCTCTCCCTTAGCCAGCAGACACCAGGATTAACGTTGATTTGTTGATTCCCTCTACGACAACATTTGCAAATTGGGTCTGGGCACCTCAGGGAGGTGGTGGGTGAGGTTATGGGAGGTTGACGTGATTACGGGGGAAGGGGGGGGTGATGGAACACACTCTGGGGGAAGGGGGTAGGGGGAAATGTAGTAGGTGTTACAACCCAGGGTCCAAACCACAGTCCCTGAAGTCTACCTCAACCCTTAGCCCAACTAATAAGAGTCAGTGCTCCAAATAGCAGGCTTGGTTAACAAGTGATACGGGCTAGATAACTCCCTTTGTTACTAGTAAAACTTTGACAGAAGAGGCACAAGTGTCACATACCTTAATAATTCCCAGCTCACCTTGCGTAGACGCCAGTCTCCCTACTATTGATAGTCTCGAGTCAGTAAGGGTGGAATTATAAATCTATCAAATAAACTATGTACAATATATTTACATGAAATAAGATAATCACAGTCCCACCACCATCATACACGCCCAGTAATCACAGTCCCACCACCATCACACACCCCCAGTAATCACAGTCCCACCACCATCATACACGCCCAGTAATCACAGTCCCACCACCATCACACACACCCAGTAATTACAGTCCCACCACCATCACACACACCCAGTAATCACAGTCCCACCACCATCACACACACCCAGTAATCACAGTCCCACCACCATCACACACACCCAGTAATCACAGTCCCACCACCATCACACACACCCAGTAATCACAGTCCCACCACCATCACACACACCCAGTAATCACAGTCCCACCACCATCATACACGCCCAGTAATCACAGTCCCACCACCATCACACACACCCAGTAATCACAGCAACACCACCATCACACACACCCAGTAATCACAGTCCCACCACCATCACACACACCCAGTAATTACAGTCCCACCACCATCACACACACCCAGTAATCACAGTCCCACCACCATCACACACACCCAGTAATCAGAGTCCCACCACCATCACAATCAATCAATCATTAGGGGCATACGCCGGGGGGCGCGTCGCCTCGCCCACCCTACGACGCCATTCCCGGGGGTCACCACGCGCGAGTTCCCATGCAGGCTCCTTTCCCATACCAAGCAGCTCTCGACAAGAAACATCAACTTGCCCCAGCCACGAGCCTTGTGGGCGCCCCCTTGGCCTCCTCCACGCCGGATTGTCTCTTACAGATACAACCCGATGGGAAGGATCGGTTTCAGGGTAGCGTGCCACATGCCCATATAGCCGAAGTTGACGCTGACGGACTATGCAGGTAATAGGCCTCGATTCAGTCTCATGGTGCAATCGCTGATTTGACACGTAATCATCCCAGCGATACCCCATGATTCTGCGAAGACACTTATTACCAAAGGCATTGATTCGTCTCTTCAAGTCACTATTTAGTGTCCATGTCTCACAACCATAGAGTAATACAGGGATCACAAGCGACTTGAAGATCCGGATCTTGTCCTCCTGCCCCAGGAAACCGACAACGCCAAATACTCCCGCTGAGCGAGTCCATAACACCGTGGGCTATGCCAATCAGCCGAAGATTTTCTTGACGGGGACCCGCCGTCATTATGGACTGCGCTACCAAGGTATGTAAAACTTTCCAAGATCTCAATGTCCTCGCCACACGCATGAACAGACTTGTACTGCTTCATCTAGTAAGTCTCCAAACCACCTGGACCTTGGTCTTGAGCCAGGAGACTCAAGTCCCAAAGGCTTTGCCCCCTCGTGCAGCGCCTCGAGAGCCATCACCAGGACTCCAGCGACTCAGTAAAGATTACTGCATCATCGGCAAAAACAAGATCAGTGATCTTGTTTTTGCCGACGGATGCTCCACAATACTTTGATCTACAACCCTGTCCAATACCCAGTCCATACAAGCGTTGAAAAGTGATGGGGCAAGACGCACCTTCCCCTCACTCCTGATTCAGGAAAGAAGCTGGATACACCTGCCCCACATTCACAGCACTCTCAGTCCCAGAATACAGACCAGTTATAAACCAATATAGCCTTGCAGGAACCCTCGAAGTCGCAGAAAGATCCCAGAGTGACTCACGATGCACTGAGTCAAACGCCTTCTTGAGATCAACATTTGGCTGCAAGCATCCCCTGTCGAAACTCACGTCGGCGTTCCACCAGGACACGAAGCGCTAGGATACGGTCCCTTGTTGACTTACCAGGCGTGAACCCAGACTGCTGAGTTCTCTGATGCTTCACCAGATGACTGCGAATTCCTGATTGAAAACAACATTGAAAATTGAAAACCTGATTGCCACACGGCAGTCGGACAGATGCAACCCGCGGATCATCGCCTCACCCCGCTTTGAGGGAGCTCCGCACTGATTTACAAAACGCTTTCCTTTCCAATCCTCAACTTGCTACAAGCCCTCTGACTTGTCAAGAGAGGGTGCGGTTCGTCCAATGGGAGGATCGGGATCCAGCCCGTAACCAATTGGTGTGAAGCTGCTCAGTTGAAGGGTCCACCGTGAAAAACTGCCCAAAGTCTAGCCAACGAACCATCTGGCCCCTCATGTCGACACGAGGCGCCATCTGCTGTTCGAATAGCACTCGCCCGAGAAGGAGACTTGGAACGGAGCTTCTTCAGGGCTCGGTAGGCGGGTCGGAGATCATTAGCGTTCAAATGACCCTCGACATCCTCAGCGAGACTCCTGACATACCTCTCCTTGTCTCTCCCCATCTCCCATCTCCCATCACACACGCCCAGTAATCACAGTCCCACCACCATCATACACGCCCAGTAATCACAGTCCCACCACCTTCACACACGCCCAGTAATCCCAGTCCCACCACCATCATACACGCCCAGTAATCGCAGACTCACAGTTTAAGGAAAATTGGGGCTGAACCATAGGGAGGAAGGGGTGGGGGGTTTTTTGGGTTTTGGTTTGGGAAAACCGGGGTGTGGTAAATTGTAAAACTCAGGTTTTTTTTTTTAACGAGATGAAAAAGTAAAAAATCCTGACCCCTTGCTACTTACTGACTGATATTTGATGCCAGGAGAAGGGAATAGTACGGTTCTTCTAAATTTCAGCTGTGTGTAATCATAGTTAACCATAATATCAGGTAATCATAGGCATAGCCAAGCATGAGACCTTAAGATAGAATGGAAGTTTTGCCTCGGTAAAAAAAATAGACTATACCACTTATACCACCAATTATACCACTACTACTACCCTACCACTACAACCACCACAACATATACCACCACTATCACTACCACCTCCACCACTACTACTACCACTATCACCACTAAAACTATCATCATTTCTCGTAAAAAAAAAACAGACTATAGTCGATAAGTATAGCAGAGGGAGGGGAAGGAAGGGTGGTGTGGTGGGGTGGAAAGTCGTAGTGTGGTAGTTTAGAAGTAAGGAAAGGGGATGTGGTAGGGAAGGAAGTGTGGTAGTGTGGTGTGGTGGAAAGTCATGGTGTAGTGGTAGAAGTAGCAGAGGGAGGGGTCCGTACTTCGAATCCCCCTCGCGTGCCACACCCACACGCGCCCCCTTGCGGGCTAGCTACTAAGGCACGACACCGTAGGACCCAAGACATCAAAGGCACTCCCAAGGGCGTCCCAAATCTTATGCTAAACTCTTCCCCCCTCCTTTGCCCCCCGCCCCCCATCGCGGCAGCCTCCCCTCCGCCCCCCCACGCGCCAGCTACCCCCCCCCCCCCCGCCAGCCTGCACGCCCTGACTCAAGCCCAGAAAATACGAGCACGACGTTGATATTGGTAAAAGCCTTAAATGGTGATACTGCCACGGGTTGATCGTCTCGTAGGACAACCAGAGAGGGGGGGGGGGGCGTGAAGGAGGCGCTGAAGGGAACAAACCACCACCCGAGGATGCAATGCTAAGGATGAACACAAACAACAAACACTACAATCAAACCTAATTGCCTAAGTAAGAGATACAAAAAAAAGCCAAAAAAAAATAAATAAATTACTGAAAAAGAATAATAATATAAGTGACACAAAAAAGCCCCCCAAATAAATATAATACCACTGAAAAAAAAATCGGCAATTGTAGTGTTGCTCGTTCCTAATATATATATATAAAAAGCAGAAAATATTGCTAGTAAAATTAAATGCCTAAGGAAGGGAGATCAGAAAAAAAGTTTACATGCGCTATAGGCTCCAACGCAAAAAAGAAAAAAAGAAAAAAAAAAAACCGGCACTAATCAATATCAAAATAATTGCCTAAGGAAGGGAGATAACAAATAAAGGTTACAGGCACTAGAGACAAAAAAAAAAAAAAAAAAAAAAAAAAAAAAAAAAAAAAAAAAAAAAAAAAAAAAAAAAAAAAAAAAAAAAAAACGAAAAAAATAATAATCGGCAAATGTACCTAGCTAGTGTAGTTCGTTCCTAAAAAAGATCTTAACTTTTTATCCATTGCCTTCATTCCCTCATGTTTTCTTAAAAACAAAAAGCCTACAGGCGCTATAGGCTCAAAAAAAATCGGGCATTGCACTGTAAATCGTTCCTAATATAAAAATAATCTCAACTTTTTTTCCATTTTATTCCTTTCTTGCTTTTTTCTCATCGTACAATATTTCCTTCTTTCCTTATGTTTCTTATTATTATATATTTTCTTATAATTTCCTTCTTTTCCTTCTTTCCTTATATATCCTTCCTTGCTTGCTGTTCCATATTTTTCCTTCATTTGTATTTTTTTCTCCACTCTCCTATTCCCTATCTTTCCCTATTCAATCTTGTTTATATCCACTCTCATCTCCTCTTCCTCTTTCCACTACTTTCTCCTTCTACTTGTCCCTCCTTCATCATATTATACCACCTCCCCCACCACCACCACTCCTACCCAACACTTATGAAACCTTTCCCCCTTTCCCCTCCCTTCATTCCCCCTTCTACCCTCCTCATTCCCCTCTTCTACCCTTCTCCTTCGCTTCTATTTCCCTCCAAAGGTTAGTTTAGTTACATCAAACTCCATCAAACAATATCGTCTTTTGAAGAATTGCCAATATTGTCACGTAGAAAAACGAAACATTTACCTAGACACCCCTGCAATGCAAAATCTATCTATCTATCTATCAATATATCTTTATATATATAACGCAATAAAACATGAACAATGGACGCAAGTGAATATATAAATGAAAACAATACATTAGTGAAATCACAAAGCTTCCGATTGCATTAAAAGATTTCTAGAAAGTCACATATAGCTACAGTAATGGAAAATATTTCTGTTAGCATTTCAATCTACATCCTTTAGATAGAAGCTTGCACGAGGCTAACACAGGGAAAGGAACGGAGAGAAAAAAGAGAGAAAAAAGCCTTCATCACAAAAGTAAAGGATTCTACACAAAGGTCAAACAGCGAGGCGTGAGACTGTTACACACACACAACACAACACAACACAACACAACACAACACAACACAACACAACACAACACAACACAACACAACACAACACAACACAACACAACACAACACAACACAACACAACACAACACAACACAACACAACACACAACACAACACAACACAAACCACAACACAACACAACACAACACAACACAACACAACACAACACAACACAACACAACACAACACAACACAACACAACACAACACACACACACACACACACACACACCAAACAAAAAACCCTTTCCCTTTTATCCTGTTCCATTTAGTGATTGCCCTAAAGGTGGTGCAGGTGTATTCGCTGCACACCTGTAGGTCTACGTTAAAAAGAAAGAAGAAAGATGATTGAAAAAAAAGCTTAAAAGAAAAGAAAAATTGAAGAAAGATGATGTTTTTCGATCGGTGTTTTCTCAGCTTCAGTATAAGTGAGCTGATATTAGAAGTAGTCTTGCACTTAGGATACATAGGGCAATAAAGGCTCGTAGTGGTCAGGGATGCGCCTTCTGCTTGTGAATGCATGTGTTAATGTTCTCCTTTAATTACCCTTATCCCGTCACCCTGCACTGCCAAGCCTGTCAGGCAGGTACCGGCTAACAGGGCTGCCAGAAGTATTACATTGCACACCTCCTTGGTAGGGTCTCAGATGTAGGTTCTTCAATTACTTTTACAGGAACTACCACCTGTAGGTCTCACGGCCTCTTGTAGCTTCCTTATTTTCTTATGTTTCTGATGTTTCTGATGTTTCTTATGTTCTTATGTGCATTTCGTTTTGATTTGAGGTTATTGACTAACTTTATTATACAACAATTCATAATTATCCTTAACGTTATATCTTCATATATTAAACCCATCGACCTTACTCAACTTACTTATAAAATTCAGCTTGACTTTTACAGAGGTACTTTAGAAAATCAGCCGAGCAATAATTTAATTATTTTATCTTGATTAGTGATCTGGTTACATTCTGTATTTACATTTTCTCACACAACCACACATACACACACACACTCACACACACACACCCACTCACAATCACACATCCACACACACACACCCACACACCCACACACACTACGTCCTCTTCCACTAAACTGTACTTTTCATTTAACAGTGTGACAACATTTGTCGACTTCTTAGTTTCATCACAAATACATTTCCATCACAATCATTTACTTTAAAAGCTACAACAAAAATAAAAACAGGTTAGCTATCTACAATGTTTTTTCCGCCAAACACTGAATGTCACAACACTCAACTGAATAAAATAGAAAAAACAAATAGCAATAAAAAACAATTAATCAAGTTAACTGGTCACAACGCAATATTCTTTACTTCTCGAAATATTGTTACTTGACTCTACGGTGCAAGGATTTAGGTTTAACAATGCAATTACCTGTCACGTAGCTTTAGTACCGCAACGCTGGTCTATCGTGGCGGTACGGCTACTCAGGTGAACTGGCTTACCTGTGCTAACCCCACTCGGCCTTGACACGCACTGACTGGTGAAACGCCCACATATATAGACGCCCACGCGTATCCTATCACCTGTAAAAATATATGAGTGTGCCACCACCCACACAAAGCAACAATTTCGTTTTCTTACATTTGTGCCTATAGCGCCTATAGGCAGTGACCTCCAGGGCTCGGATGGTAGGCCCTGGAGGTTCACTTGAGGGCTGTGATGGTTGGCCCGCAGATGTTGTTGAAGACAATGCAAATGTTATATTGTGTGGGATGTCTAATGAATTTGGTCACTCAAAAAATAGTAATGCGTAACTCTTGTGGTGGTAAAGCGACTTGCTAATAGGGAGTTTTGTCCTCACATAAAAATCCAGCCTGCGCCACCAACGGATGAGGGCCGAGCATCACGACCTTCCAGAATGTGCAAGGCCAACCACCTGATCCCTCAAAGAATAAATAGTCTACAGGCGCTATAGGCTACAACGTTAAAAAAAAAAAAAAAAAAAAAACTTTCACCGTCAAGAATGCCTGGCTCGCCCTTGAACTCCACGCCTTGCCTACACACGTTTTCTGCATGAATTAGGTAGTTACTGGTAGGCGCCCCACCCCAACCGTCCTCTCCCCCCTGACACGCACTCCCACACCCCCCAAATTCCCCAACCCACCTCCCCCTCACTCGGCGAACATATCACTGCTACACCCAAAATTTAAAGACTTAAATAGTCATTTTGTCCATTTACATGCAGGTGTGCGTGTTAACGTTTCTTATCTTCATGTCTAACTGTCTATTTTCGTCTATCTTTATTTTTCTATCTATCTGTCTATTTTTCGAAGCATAACAGAAGCACAGGTAGTTAGCACAAAATACATGACCACACATAACAGAGGGGAGCTTAGGTGAGGAAGGACAAGGAAGGTGCTGCAAAATATAACAACACGGAACGAATACAAGTCAGGGACGCGATATATATGTAGCAAGCTCTCTCTCTCTCTCTCTCTCTCTCTCTCTCTCTCTCTCTCTCTCTCTCTCTCTCTCTCTCTCTCTCTCTCTCTCTCTCTCTCTCTCTCTCTCTCTCTCTCTCTCTCTGTCGAGAGATGTCAAGAATTCCGTGTCACTTAACTCATTTAGATACAAGGTGAAGACAGAAATATTCAAGAAATAGAACTCAAACGGAAATATTTAATTATTGTACTTTTGTGTACTTCAATGTGTGTGGGTTGCGTATTGATGTGGGTGGGTATGTGAGTAATATGTATATGTATGTGTGTGTGTATGTGTATGCACGTGTATATGTGTATGTGTATATATGTATAAGTATATCTGTATGTGTGTATGCATATGTATATGTGTATGTGTATATTTATATGCGTATGAATATATTTCTTGTATATATATTTGGTACAGGGCACTGTTTTGGAAATGGTTATTAGTCTTGCATTAACTTCTGATCTATTCATATATTAGTTTTTTTTATCATAATTACTGTTTTTGTTATTGAAACTATCAAGATTACTTCAATCGGTATCTTTATTACTATTATCATTATCATTATTATAATCAATTATTACTTTGATATTCAGTATTGATATTGTTGTTACTATTATGACTATTATTATCATTATTATTATTATATATATATTTTTATTTTTATTTTTATTTTTCTCATCATTGTTATTATCGATATCATTTTTATCACTATTATTATTATCATCATTATTATCATTAGTCTTCTTTTCTACCATTATTGCTATTATATTTATTTTGATTATTATCACTATTTATCATAGTTATTATTATTGAGTCTTATTATTATTTTTACTATACACAATTTTTTTTTTCTACATTACCATTATTAGCGTTTATTTTTAATTTATTATTATTATTATTATTATTATTATTATTATTACAGGTATTTTTATCTCTTTTCTTACTTAAAATTATTAGGTATGTCAATGTATAATTATCAATAGTCCACTTTAGTCCACGAGAGACAACGATATTATCATAGCATGAGGTCCATAAAAGAGCTTCGGCTTAATGGACCGTGGCTTATACGACTGTATGATTGATTATGAACACTATTGTATTACACCAAGCCAAATAAACTATCAAGTATCAAGTATCAAGTATCAAGTATCAAGTATCAAGTATCAAGTATCAAGTATCTCTCTCTCTCTCTCTCTCTCTCTCTCTCTCTCCTCTCTCTCCCTCTCTCTCCTCTCTCTCTCTCTCTCTCTCTCTCTCTCTCTCTCTCTCTCTCTCTCTCTCTCTCTCTCTCTCTCTCTCTCTCTCTCTCTCTCTCGTAGCTTTCCTAACTAATACCTTCTCAATAATTGATACATCAGCAATAACGAAATCCAGGGAAATAAAGTGAACTGAAATATTAATGTGAACGTGAAATATCTTGAAAGCTTCCTAAATGAAGTATCTAGTATTGGGTGGCGGAGGGAGGCCGTTCAGTCATCTTCAAGGCTGCATATCGCTCGTGCAGACTTTTAGCCAGATGAAAAATAAATGAGTGCAGTCAAACAAATTAAGCCCATTTAAGACTTTGAATATAAGTTTGGCGTTTCGCTCTGATAATCTTATTTATTTTTCACTATGGACTGAAATATTCCGGCGCTTTTCTTTCATTTGAGTCAATTGGAGTATAATTATGTACACGAAAAAATACTTCATTCGTAAAGACACGTATCACATAACAGCCTACATAATATAAGCCTATATTTAAACATAGCCTACAGGCGCTATAGGCTATATTTAAACATAGCCTACAGGCGCTATAGGCTTCAACGTACAAAATGAAAAAAAAAAAAAAAAAATACGTAAAACAAACTAAAAATAAACAAGTATTGGTCACGTTCAAGAAGATTCTGACGTCACAGGACAGACCCAGGCACGCCGCCCCCCCTTTTTAGCCCCCCTCACCCCCCCTTTTCTTCCTAATGCCACAAATCCATATTCTTCCTTATCTGTCAGACTATAAACTGTTGAAGTCACGAAAGCCGGCACACGCAACACACACACACGCACACGCGCACGCACACACACACACACACACACACACACGCACACACGCACACACACGCACACACACGCATACACACGCACACACACAACACACCACACACACACACACACACACACACACACACACACACACACACACGCACACACACACACACACACACCATCTTCATTACCAAGCACTCGCGAACTGTTCCTATAAACTCACCTAGAATTTACCTGAAGATTTATTTGCGGAGTTACCAGCAAGGCATAGCGTCATTAATCTAAAGTTTGCCTTGAAACTTGAACATTAGACAGAAGGGAATAATTATGCGTCAATGTTTACGTCAATGTTTTATGAGAGCGGCGGACAAAGGGCATTGCCAATATAAAAAAAACTAATGTCTATTTTTTTTAACGAGATGAAAAATCCTGCCCCCTTGCTGCTTACTGACGGATATTTGATGCCAGAAGGAAATACTACGGTTCTTCTAAATTTCAGCTGTATTTGATCATAGTTAACCATATTATCAGGTAAACATATGCATAATTTTAAGCATGAAACCTTATGATAGAATGGAATTTTACAGAGATTAGAATAATGATGATAATAATAATAATATTATATATATAATCATACTATACAAATAGGGAAAAATTATAAACACTCAAAATAACGAAGAGAAGGAGTAAGGATGATAATAATAATATAACTATAATAATAATTGTTGCCATTAATAACATTAAATAATTGTAATATTTTATAAAATGTGGTGCATTTCACATCAAAGTGAACTCGATAGGTTTTCATTACACTCTCTCTCTCTCTCTCTCTCTCTCTCTCTCTCTCTCTCTCTCTCTCTCTCTCTCTCTCTCTCTCTCTCTCTCTCTCTCTCTCTCTCTCTCTCTCTCTCTCTCTCTCTCTCTCTCTCTCTCTCTCTCTCTCCCATCATCGTCATCTGCAATACAATTTTTGACCTCAATGACTCTGTACTTAACGTTCATATATTAAATCTATATTGATGGTTATTCCCATTGGGTTTATAAGGGTAAATAGGTTGAAATAGGTCTTACTTAACATTGTAGTAACCAGAAAACTGTCTCCAGGTTCGTGTTCAGCATGACGAAAAGCCGGTATGAACCAATTTTTATGAGAATCTGAGGTGTGAACATTTTCACCAAAATTAGCCTTGGAATATTTTGGAGTTATGATTTATAAAAAAAATCTAAATATCTCAAAAACTATGAGGCGCACGCTAAATTGTATTAAATATTAATTATCAAGCAGACAAATACTTTCTATTCATCTAGAGTATAATCATTTTGGAATATGAGTTATTGAAAGTATAACTTTTTTTCTTTTTTTCCCATAACATAAATTTTCTCATAAGTATAGCATTTAATGGGTAACTGTTTACAGCATGGATACAAATTCTTTACCCTAAAAGCTTTGCTGCTATGAACTTTTCCTCTAGAACTGATAGTTACGGGGTAAAATGGCAGAAGGTGTCCGCCAATAATCTCGGGTCAGTTTTTTGCCGACACTCTGATCGGATGTTTTTTTTTTTCGTAGCTTTCGTGGCTTTAAATTGAGCCACTGCATTCATCATTCATCTCTTTGCCATCACCATCATTCATTCCATATTCACGAACAAGAAAATACCATCAGAAAGACGACTCATTCACGCATTGAGGAAAGACGGACGGACGGACACCTGAGTTAGCGAGCCGTCACCACAATGTCACGGCGGGGATTCGAACCCTGGGCATATCCATCAGGCAGAACAAAGGACCTATTCTTCACACCACACTGACAGCTGCTGGAGTGTGTGTGTGTGTGTGTGTGTGTGTGTGTGTGTGTGTGTGTGTGTGTGTGTGTGTGTGTGTGTGTTGTGTGTGTGTGTGTGTGTGTGGTGTGTGTGTGTGTGTGTGTGTGTGTGTGTGTGGTGTGTGTGTGGTGTGTGTGTGTGTGTGTGTGTGTGTGTGTGTGCGTGTGTGTGTCGTGTGTGTGTTGTGTGTGTGTGTGTGTGTGTGTGTGTGTGTGTGTGTGTGTGTGTGTGTGTGTGTGTGTGTGTGTGTGTGTGTGTGTGTGTGTGTACTACGAAAAGGTTCCAATCAAATGTAAGCTATTGAAAAATAACTCTTACAATCATTACTATTATTGCTATTAACATTTCCACGGCCTGAACTAGTACATGATACAGTCAAAATTTGAAAATGTATAAACAAATAAAAAAAAAAAGACTGACTCCGAAATGAGCCACGTAGGAAAAAAAACAGCAAAAAACGTTACTAGTGTCAAAAAAAAAAAAAAATGGAATTTTATACATTAAAAAAATATTACGTAAAACCAACTAAAAATAAACATGTATTGAAAAAGCCACGAAATCTACGACGAAAAATATGAAAACTAAATAATAAGAATAATAATAAGAATATATAATGATTGAATATAAAGAGTACCCAAAAACAATAACGATACATACATTAATAACAACAATGATTAAAACATCTCCTAGACCCCAACAACCCTACACGCAGCACAAACTTTTGAGGGGAAAACAAACTTATGGAAAACCAATATTTCCTCAAGGCCTCGGAGCAGTCAGTCGAAGGGAAACAGAAAGCCTTTTGTGGAAAGAGAAACTGCTACATTGCAAGAGAGAGAGAGAGAGAGAGAGAGAGAGAGAGAGGAGAGGAGGAGAAAAAAAAAATAGAGAGAGAGGAGAGAGAGGAGAGAGAGAGAGGAGAGAGAGAGAGAGAGGAGAGAGAGGGAAAAAGGGGAGGAGAGAGGAGGGGGGGGGAGAGAGAGAGAGAAAAGAGGAGAGAGAGAGAAAAAATACTGATACTTGATAGTTTATTTGGCTTGGTGTAATACAATAGTGTTCATAATCAATCATAGTCATTTAAGCGACGGTCCATTAAGCCTAAGCTCTTTTATGGACCTCATGCTGTGATAATTTCGTTGTCTCTCGTGGACTTAAGTGGACTATTGATATACATTGACATACTTAATAATTTCAAGTAAGAGAAGTGATGATAACAATAACCGTAATGTTACTGGGAGTAGTAATAATAATAATGATAATAATAAAAACGCTAATAATGGTAATAATGAAGAAAAAAAATATATATAGTAGAAATAATAATAAGAATCAATAATAATAACGATGATAAATAGTGATAATAATCAAAATAAAGAAAATAGCAATAATGGTATAAAAAAAAAGACAATAATGATAATAATAATAGTGATAAAAAGGATATCGATAATAACACTGATGAGAGAAAAAAGAAAAATTATAATAATGATAATAATAGCCATAATAGTAACAATAATATCAATACTGAATATCAAAGTATTCTCTCTCAAAGAGAGAGAGAGAGAAAAAGAGAAGAGAGAGAGAGAGAGAGAGAGAGAGAGAGAGAGAGAGAAGAGAGAGAGAGAGAGGAGAGAGAGAGAGATAGAGAGAGAGAGAGAGGAGGAGAGAGAGAGAGAGAGAAAGAGAGAGAGAGAGAGACAGTGAAACAGGGAGACAGAGAGAGAGAGAGAGAGAGAGAGAGAGAGAGAAATGAGAGAGAAGTAGAGAGAGAGCAAGAGCAGAGATGAGAGAGAGAGACATTCAACACCAGCCACTCACATCATCACCAGGGGACTCACGCGCTCATTCTTGGCTTACAATCAAACCACCTCTAGACTGAACCTCCTCTCTCCTTCTCTCTCTCTACTCTCTTTCTCGGCTTTCTCTCTCTCCCCCCCCCCCCCTTCCCTTCCCCCCTCTCTCTCTCTCTCTCTCTCTCTCTCTCTCTCTCTCCTCTCTTCTCTCTCTCTCCTCTCTCTCTCTCTCTCTCCTCTCTCTCTTCTCTCTCTCTCTTTCTCTTTTTTTTCTTATCTCTCTCTCTCTCTCTCTCTCTCTCTTCTCTCTTTCTTTTTTTTTTTTTTTTTTTAAACATGCATATAACTAAAGCCCAAAGGTGCACTGTCGTGTGCTACCTATCTTAAGGGCAATTTACACATAAATATAGAGACCTATAAACTAAAAACTAACATTATATACATATATGCATCATTAAAGTGTTTGTTGAGGCACTGTTGCTGTCACTAGTGTCACAGTATCACTAGCCTCAGCGGGGTGGGCTTCAACAGTCTCCACCGACTGGCCGCCAACTTTACACTTTGTGTGTTCATCTCCTGGATGTGAGGGACAGCGGCCGTGAAAATGTTCCACATCCTGGAGACGCGGCCCACAAAGGTGCGTTGGTGCTGGCTGGCACGGGAACGCGGCACCTCCACTGCACCACCACTTGTTAGCACCGTTCTCGTGCTTCGCGTGGCGACTCTCGGAGGCTGTCGTAACCCAGCCAGGTGTGGCACTCCCTGCACCTGTGCCTTGTGGAATACCACAAGCGCCGCGACATCCCTGCTGTGTTCCAGTGAGTCGAGAGGACTCACCGGCTCGAACTGGGCTGGTGGGTCTGGGTGGTCTGGGGGGTCTGCAGCATCCACCAGTCGCAGGGCTCGACGCTGGATGCTGTCCAGCCTCCGAGTGTGCGAGGCTGCACACGACATCCAGGAGAGGGCGGCGTACTCTGTAAGTAAGGCCGTATCTGGGCCTTGTAGAGCAAGAGCTTCCCTCCCCTGTCGAGGAAGCTGGCTACCCTTCGCAGGGCAGAGACCCTGTGAGAGGCCTTTTTTGCAATGTGTTTGATATGGCCGTCAAACCTTAGCTCTCGGTCCACCTCTACTCCCAGAACCTTGACGGCTTCCTGGAGTGGGAGGGGAACGCCACCAAACCGCAGCCTCCCTTCCACTGCTGGCCCGGCAGCGGGGGACCGCGAAACCACCATTGCCTGTGTCTTCTTCGGAGCAAAGTTCACCTGCCAACGTGTACCCCACTCCTGTATAACACTCAGCTGTTGATTGACCTCATCAGCAGCACGCCCACTGTCATGTCGCGGGTAGGAGCAGGAGAGAGTACAGTCATCAGCGTAAGCCGAGACTGCTGGCAGCTGCTGGAGAAGATCGTCCACGTAGATATTCCACAGGACTGGCCCCAGCACAGAGCCCTGTGGGACTGATGCTTCCACTGGCAGGGACTCAGAGGCCTGCCCGTTAACGACGACCTGGAGGGTTCTTCCCTGCAGGTAGTTCCCCAGGAGCAGCAGGAGGTCACCCTGGATGCCTTTTGCTCGGAGTTTTTCGAGAAGGCCACACCCTGTCAAAGGTACCCGCTATGTCAAGGGCCACCACGACAGTGTTCTGGCCGTCATCCAGGGCGTCCTGCCAGTTTCGGGTTAGGAGCATCAGCAGGTCAGAGGTGGACCGTCCAGGTCTGAACCCAAACTGTTGGTCCGAGATGAGGTAGCTGTCGCTGAGGTGACGACAGATCTCTCACGCACTCACTCACTCACTCACTCACTCACTCACTCAAATTAACACTTACGCTATCACTAATTCACAGCTCTTTCACTCACAACACACACACACACACACACACCGTGCGATGGTCAGGTTGACAGCGTGCCGGGCTCCCATTCTGTGGGTAGGCGGTTCGAATCCTCGCGCTGCCGGGGATTTTTCACTGACAAATTCAGGCGGTTACTGTCCCCCTTGAGCAAGGTGATTGGGGGGGGGGGTGAAGTCCCAGCATTGCCCAAAGATCGGTAATAATGAGCTCCAAGCTCGCACTGAGAGGGTGAAACAGGCGATCGCGAGCTAGCTCGCGTGGACAAGACCACGGATGAATACCACTACTCTGTATTCTCGCGTTCAGTCCCCGCCGCTCAAGGGATCCTCACTGACAAATACGGGCGGTTACTGTCTCACTTTAGTACGGAATGAGGTGTGAGGTCCCAGCTTTACCCAAACATCGGTCTCTATAAGAACTAAACTCTTTCCAGGAGGGTAACAGCTGTAGATCGCGTGTTCAGTACGTAATATGCCTGTCGGTGAATTACAGACACACACACGCACACACGCACTCACGCACACCAGCACACACACGTACACACACACGCACGCACACCGGCACACACACGATTCGTTCTCTAAGGTACAATTTCGCAATATTTTTTCGCAATATTCCGAATTCACGAGTTTCTTTTATGATCGGGGCGATAAGGGAGGTGCGAAAAAAACTTACGTAAAAATAAGGAAACGGCAAATAAAAATGAGAAGAAAAGTTTAGGAAAAGAATGTATGAGGGTGTAGCGTGAAAAATATAGGAAAAATACGAGAGAGAGAGAGAGAGAGAGAGAGAGAGAGAGAGAGAGAGAGAGAGAGAGAGAGAGAGAGAGAGAGAGAGAGAG
>JACEEZ010020884.1:64819-69819 GCA_016584305.1 Chionoecetes opilio
ACTGAAATAAACCTTCTTACACTACTCCTTTCCCATTGAACCTCCTTTCAGGCATTACTAAAATCCCAATTTAAAGCCTTAAAAAACCTCTGAAGATTATCATAGTAAGACAACATTCAATACACACATCTAACATACTTTAAATATACAAATATAAACCTTTCAATGGTATGACACAATTAAAAGGCAAATAAACCTCAATTTTTTTCTTTATACTCGACCATTAAACACTAACAAATGTCTTCACCCTATGGAATCCCGAGTTAACTATTTCTTCCCGTACTCACGCAAGTACTGTAAACACCTGAATTTGCCTTTCAAACTCTAACCCTTTTAAGATTTCCAAAATGATAGTAACTTCACATTTATCAGCTTCTCCAAATACAACATATTTCTTACTTATTTTTCTTCCCTAAATACCACTGTTCTCAATATTCAAACCGTAAAAATAATAATAATAATAATACATAAAAGAAGAAAAAAAAATTTACTATTCTTTTAACTTTTTTTAGTTACCTGAATGCCACTTTTCACACATTCGCAACTAAAAAAAATATGACTGCAGAGTACTATGATTCGATAAAAACACACTCTTTTGTTGTTCAAAGTCAAGAGAATTAAACTTAAAAATTTCTGGTCAAAATTTTTCCCTTTTTTTTCCCTTTCCCCCTGCCCAACGAATTTCTCACTCTCCCCCTCCTCGTAAACATTTTTCCCCCCTTCAAACACCTTCTCCTAGCCCAAAAAACACCCAAAACACTTTTTTTTACCAATTTTTTCCTCATAACACACACACACAAAAAAAAAAGAAAAAAAAACCGTCCTAGAAACTCTTAAACTTCATATTCTCTTCCCCCTCCCTCTTCTCTCTCTCTCTCTCTCTCTTCTCTCTCTCTTTCTCTCTCTCTCCCCTCTCTTCTCTCTCTCTCCTCTCTCTTCTCCCCTCTCTCTCCTCTCCCCCTCTCTCTCTCCTTCTCTCTCTCTCTCTTTCTCTCTCTCTCTCTCTCTCAAAAAACTTGTTTCCCACAAAATACAAAAAAAAAACTTTCATAACAACAATTTTCAAAAAAATCGCTTTTTTTAACCTGAACGAGTGTCAATTTTGTCGACACCACCCACCCCACCCCCACCCCCATCATCATTTTTTTCGCCGCAATTCCGTTCCCTCCCCCTTTGGGAAACGTTAGAGAGAGAGAGAGAGAGAGAGAGAGAGAGAGAGGGGAGAGAGAGAGAGAGAGGAAAAGGGGAGAGAGAGAGGGAGAGGGGGAGGGGAGAGGGGGGAGAGAGAGAGAGGAGAGGAGAGAGAGGAGGGGAGAGAAAAAGAGAGAGAAGAGAAAAGGGGGAGAGAGAGGAGAGAAAAGAGAGAGGGGGGAGAGAGAGAGAGAGAGAGAGAGAGAGAGAGAGGGGAGAGAGAGAGAGAGGAGAGAAGAGAGGAGAGAGAAGAGAGAGGAGGGGGGGGGGGGGGGGGGGGGGGGCCCTGGAAAAAGTGTTTCCCCAAAAGAGATCTTGGCTTTTATTTTCCCTTATAGGGGAGAACGTGCTAATCGGGTGAGACATCCAAGGGGGGGGGGGAAGAGGAGGGGGGGAGGAGAGAGCAGAAAAATAAAAAGGAAGTTACCGTTAGCAATGTATATGGCATGAATGTGAGACAAAATAATCAATCGAAAGAAATATGAGAGAGAGAGAGAGAGAGAGAGAGAGAGAGAGAGAGAGAGAGAGAGAGAGAGAGAGAGAGAGAGAGAGAGAGAGAGAGAGAGAGAGAGGAAAAAGAGAGAGAGAGAGAGAGAGAGAGAGGAGAGAAGAGAGAGAGAGAGAGGGAGAGAGAGAGGAGGGGAGAAGAGAGAGAGAGAAAAGAGAGAGAGAGAGAGAGAAGAGAGAGAGAGAATAAAAAGTCATGTCTCGGTAATTCATAAATCAAGAGTACTTATTCACAAAGAAAAGAAATCAATATACAAAGACACCAATTATCACCATTATATTAGCCACAAAGAAAAAAGTATATAAAGTCTTTGGGTAACTATTTTCTCCTTTCACGGGAAAAAAAGTAGTCGGGAAAAAAAATAGTCGAGTCTTTCTCTCTTGCGTGGTATGAGGGGCAGTAAACAAGAGCTGTGCGTTCAGGCCTGGTGGCGCCCCCTCGTGATGGCTGCAGCGGCGACAGGCTGATCAAGGAACTCTATTGAAGCTGATACAGGCAATGGTAGTAGCAGTGGTAGTGGTAGTAGTGGTAGTGATGGGGAATACAGGGTGGTAGTAGTAGTGGTGGCAGTGGTAGTGTTAGTAGTTCCAGAAGTACTTGAAATGGCAACACTAGTGGTAGCGGTAGTAGTAGTAGTAGTAGTAGTAGTAGTGGCGGTAGTGGTAGTGGCAGACGTATTTGTTGTAATGGGAACAATAGTGGTAGCGGTAGTAGTAGTAGTAGTAGTAGTAGTAGTAGTAGTGGCGGTAGTGGTAGTGGCAGACGTATTTGTTGTAATGGGAACAATAGTGGTAGCGGTAGTAGTAGTAGTGGTAGTACGGCAGTGGTGGTAGTGGTGGCAGAAGTACTTGAAGTAATGACAATAGTAACAGCAATAGAAGTTAGTATGGTAGTAGTAGCTGTAGTAATAATTGCAGTACTCTCGGTCGTAGTAAACATGCACTGGTGATGATAGTGGTAGCAGTACAGTGGCACAACACGCTAACAGAAAAAGTACATTTATTTTTCTCCTAAGGTCCCTGAGTTTAATATGTTCTCCTTTCCTCCTCCTCAAACGTAATAAACGCTGTAAAGGGAATGATGCCTGATGGAGATCTACCTGTAGTGTGGAAAGTATTACACATCGGTGGCTCTGCCTCACCGGGAACCAAGACCTGGGTGAATGATTCCGCCCGGTAACCCACACAAGGTATACAAAAATAGCCTACAGGCTCTACGCTCTAACGTAGAAAAATAATAAATAAATAAAAGCGCTATAGGCTCCAACGTTAAAAAAAAAAAAAAAAAAAAAAAAGGGACAGGTGGTAAAGTCGTGTCTTTGTCTAACATTTCATGACGCAGGCATCATTGCTACGCTAAGTCAGGAGCAGACAATTGTATACGCGGGATTGAGGTCAGTTCTCACGGCTCCTGAGCATGAGAGCTTTTGCATCAGCGACCTATTTACTTAAACTCGTCGAGGTTTATGGCCGCATATTCCTGTCTCCGTGCAAGAAATCCGCTTATCACGGTACATTTTAATAATTCTTGTTTCTCGTGCGACAACACTTTACTTTCAGTCATGGCTTCCTCTTAATGTGTCACTTGCGGAGAGCTTTGAAATGCGGCTTCCATCTTTTCTTTTGAGATGTTTGTGATGGCTCGCACGGAACTTGTTGGGCTGGAGCTTACTTAAGAACCATGACGGTTGCTACGTATGGAATTTTGTAGAAAAGAAGTTATTTAAGACCCATAACAGTCGCTAACCTCTCAGTAACTGCATGGCGGAGTAAGAGAGTGCGGAGATGAGGGAAAATAAAAGTGTCATATGTATCAGAGGAACAGCCATTACAGGAACTACCACGTGTAGGTCTCGCGGCCTCTTGTAGCTTCCATATTTTCTTCTGTTCTTCTGTTCGGAGGAGAGACTAGAGTTCCTATAGTCTGATGCAGGACGTCTCTTCAGTCCTCGATACAAGTGTCTCAATCAAGCGTTAATATCGTTTCCTCTATTCAGGATTAGTGGGAACGTAGATGATAGTAGTTGACGCTCCTATACAGACACCACAGATTCCCGTCTCGTGTGGTGCTTCATTAACACCCTGAGGCACCACAAGGGACGTATAATGAAGCCCCAGACAAGCCAGACATCACACAAGCCATCGTTCAATAAGGTCTGGGGGGATCACTGTAAACGTCACTCCTGGTTATGGAGAGCCCACTTAAGGTCATGGCTAGTGGTGTGTTGATATACCCTGCTGTCCACTGTCCACCGCGTAACAACAAGGTGATCAAGGGTGTTGTCTATGAATACCGAGACACGACACATCAAACCCTACAGAAACAATGAAAAAACTGGAAAAATAAGAGTAACTAAAATCCCGCTAGGTCAACATAAAGAAGACAGTAAGAACATCTAGAAAACAGGAATAAATACAAGGCTACTGGATACAGGAAACACAGGAACTACCACGTGTAGGTCTCGCAGCCTCTTGTAGCTTCCTTATATTCTTATTTTCTTATGTAAACCCTCATCATAGACTGTACGTAATGTCACAAGGGACTTTCTGACTTCCTGTGTCTCAAAGCAAGAACTCTGTCACCTCGTTCTAGGTCATGAGAAAGGGGGAGGGAGATCAGAGAGTTTGGTAAAAAGTAGATATATAGGAAAGAGAGGTTGAGTGTGTAGGTGAGGGAGAGAGAGGAACTGTACTCAAGAATTTCTGGTTACCCTAATTTTTATGTCACGTTAATTCCTCTTGTAGTTTCTCTCTTCTTGTTCTTCTTCTCTCCTAACTTTGATGTCACGTTAATTCCTCTTGTAGTCTCTATCTTCTTGTTCTTCTTCTCTCCTAACTTTGATGTCACGTTAATTCCTCTTGTAGTCTCTATCTTCTTGTTCTTCTTCTCTCCTAACTTTGATGTCACGTTAATTCCTCTTGTAGTCTCTATCTTCTTGTTCTTCTTCTCTCCTAACTTTGATGTCACGTTAATTCCTCTTGTAGTCTCTATCTTCTTGTTCTTCTTCTCTCCTAACTTTGATGTCACGTTAATTCCTCTTGTAGTTTCTCTCTTCTTGTTCTTCTTCTCTCCTAACTTTGATGTCACGTTAATTCCTCTTGTAGGCTCTATCTTCTTGTTCTTCTTCTCTCCTAACTTTGATGTCACGTTAATTCCTCTTGTAGTTTCTCTCTTCTTGTTCTTCTTCTCTCCTAACTTTGATGTCACGTTAATTCCTCTTGTAGGCTCTATCTTCTTGTTCTTCTTCTCTCCTAACTTTGATGTCACGTTCATTATTCTTGCAGGCTCTATCTTCTTGTTC
>JACEEZ010020885.1:0-19469 GCA_016584305.1 Chionoecetes opilio
ACCTAACCAACCCCCTAACGACTTTACATAACTTAACTTTCTGCTGAAATATCGTAGATTTTTGTTAGTCGTGTAATACCATTAATATTCGATTGCGCCATGGGTAATAGGGCTCAAATACACAGAATGAAGAAAGATACACAAATTGTAAGTAAGAATCCAATGACTTTTGAAAGCCCACTACCAAAATAATACCATTACTTTACTGCAAATTTTCCACAAAGTCGAAACGCATGCAGAAAAGCACAAAGGCATACTTACACAACATTAAATCTAAGCTAAATGTCATAGGTAGAAAAATTTAGAATATCAATTGGTGGAGCATCCTGCAATAAATGATGACCAATTTTGGTTACCCTACACTGTCATTCCCTACATTTTAACTAATAAAATTTTTCATTCACATTCACTGCACTGTGAATATTGTATTTGGGTACATGCTTAAAATCATTTGTTTTCCCCTACAAATCTTTTTTTTAATCAGTTTTAATAAATTTACGAAAAATATATATGTCCTCAAAACACTAATAATAATATTTTTCTCAAAATATTATGTCAAATACGGGTGCGTCTTATGCAAGAGGTGCGTCTTATGCGCCGGCAAATACGGTATGTATATATATATATATATATATATAATTATATATATATATATATATATAATATATAATATATATATATATATAATATATATATATATATTTATATATATATATATATATATATATATATATAATATATATATATATATATACAGGAGAACCTCGTTTAACCGGCATTCAAAACAACGGCAGCCTCAAAACAACGGCACTAATCGACCCAGGCTTTTTTTTTTTTTTTTTTTTTTTTTTTTTTTTTTTTTTTTTTTTTTTTTTTTTTTTTTTTTTCTAACTGATAAACTCTGGAACTGTCTTCCTGTTTCTGTTTGTCCACTTTCCTATAACTTACATCTTTTCAAAAGAAGAGTAACAAGACACCTCCCTCACTAAATTGGCTCACCCCACTTTTTTATTTTATTCTCTATACTGTCTTCTTTATAGGGACTAGCCAACTAAGCGGCCTTTGTGTTACCCATTTTGTTGTGCCCTTGGCCGGTTCCTTGTGAGAAAAAAAAAAAAAAAAAAAAAAAAAAAAAAAAAAAAAAAAAAAAAGGATTTTGGGCGATTCCATAAGAGTAACTCTCAAAACAACGGCAAAATGAGTATTCCGTATGCGCTCCCTCCCCCGTGTGGGTGCCGGATATAACGAGGTTCTCCTGTATATATATATAATATATATATTATATAATATATATATATATATAATATATATATATATATATATATATATATATATGATATATATATATATATATATATATATAGTACACGCTAGGGTCACGCATAAAGCGTGTTCGCATGAAGTGTTTTCCCACATAAAACGAACGACCAAAAATATTATTATTATTTTTTTTTTAAATATAAATAAAATTCCAAAATTTTCGTTAGGAACGAATTTGATCATATAGAACGATTCCGCCATCAAAGTAGGGCAAATCCGAGGAGTTCTCATATAGAGAGCCGAAATATAGTACCGAAAGTGAGCAGGCCGCCATAAGAAGGCTTGCGGCAGCTTGCGTTTTCTTGCAACTCGAGGCACTTTTTGTAAGCTGGCTTGCCCAGCTGGGGCAAGCCGTGGCAAGGGTGAGAGGAGGGTCACGGCGGCGGCGTGTCGCCACGGAGATGGGGTGAGGTTGGTGTGAGGTGGGGAACGGCGGTAGCGACGTGCAGTTCTCATCCATTATTGCCAAAAAAAACATTCTTGTGAAGTACCGTATTTGCCGGCGCATAAGACGCAGTTTTTTCCCTTAAAAAGGAATGCAAAGTTCACCCTGCGTCTAATGCGGCCATATTAGCGCATGAGAGGTCGGGCAGAGAATCCAGAACAGCCGGTGGTGTATTACTAAAGGGGTCTGGAGTGATCTGTGTTGAGCAGTAGTCCACTGAGCACAAATTTGTAACTGTGTTATCAACAGTAATGGATAATACTAAGAAAAGGTTGGAGTTTAAGAGAAAACAAAGAGCTGGGGCAACAAGATAGCGATTGCTGCTGCCAAGATGGCCGTGTCAGATGTAAATATCATCCACCTCCCGCTGCTGCTCTCCATTGTAAAACGTCTGATATCTCAGGTTCTGCCGCTGGATACTGGGAACTTCACTCGGCGACGCCCTCCGTGCACCCACCATGGGTCATTACCGCTCAGACTCCCCACGCACCCATGGAAAGACAAACATCCTGCATCTTTAGATGTCGCCCTAACTCACATTCGACTCGGGCCACACAAGTTGACCAAAAAAGTTGGAAGGAGATGATAGAAAGGAGGCAGAAAATGGTGATGGAATTTTCGCTGGGACTGAGTTTTGTTGATAAATGGAATATGAAGCAAAGAGCGTGTTAAGTTTCATTTGAAGGAATGTGAGCCGTGAGAGGGAGGTGTAGTATCTTAGGAGTCGGTATATACACACAAGGATGGAGAAAGGGCGTCGTGGCTTTGTAGTTTATTTGACAGCGAGTCATTGTACAAAGTGGGGACAAGAGGTGCACAGCGTGTGTCTCTATGTGTCCTGTGGCTGACTGAATGACCTGGCTGGTGTTGCAGTTGTGTTGGCGAGGACAAGTCAGGTCAGCGTCAGGTCACCCTCTAATCCTGATCCCAGACAGGGGGGGGGCCTAAGCCGATGCAGGTGTGTATGTGCCTGTGTGTGTTAGCGCCGCTACAGTGGTAAGCAAGGTGGGATAGGAGACAGCATAAGCCTTTGTACCACCTTGACCCCTCAATTCTCACCCCTGTACCTCTACGGATAAGGAAACTGTATGAAAGTGCTACTAAAAAGGCTGCAATGGGACGGGAGACGGGACAAAAGTCTTCCACACGGTACACCAAGACCAAGACCCATCACGGCGCCACACCATCCGCCTCAAGGCCGAATCACACCATACCATCACGGCGACATGGCACCGTCTCATCACATCCGTTAGAATTTCTTACATTCAAACAAATAGACGTGTTACACTAAATGGTGCGCCGCCGTCACGGCTCCAATACACCACCGTCCGGTCACGGCTCCAGCACATCACTGTCCTGTCACGTAACGGTTTCTGGGGAAGAATATTTTAATGTAATGAGACTGCCGTGCTGATAATTGTTGTTTTCTCAAGGCCTTATGTACCCAAAACAGTGTCTTTTAGAGTTCAACATCCTCTTCTTCATCCAACAGAAGTGCTATTAATGCAAATTTCTTCAACCATAGCCTGTGACATGCCTGCTTAGAGGGTGAGCAGGAACTGACGAAAATGAATGAACCGTGACGAATAGTCTGAATACAAGGCACGGCTGACAGAACGCTGCCGTGATTTTTGAGTGTGAACCAGCCTTCACCTGTACCTTCCTGAGGAAGACTAATCAACACCTCGCGACTGTGATAGATTCATAGGTGTAAACCAGGCAAATATCGTCGATCTCGACAATGGTGCCCTTCAACAATTACAACAATAACACAAGGTAGAGATGGTTACCTTACAGTGTTACCTAAATATCTTTCGTAAATTTTTTGTTATTGGGCAACCACCGATTTCGAGGCCGAACTTAGTCCTTCTGAATAGTTTTGATATGTTTTGAATTAGTCTTGCTCTCATTTTTGTTGGAAATCAATGTTTGTTTACATGTGTGTGTTGGGGGGGAGGGGGGGGGGGGGCTGTGCCCGCCCCCCGCCCCGCAAAACATTGCTACGCTTCACACTGCCATAGTATTGGTAATTTTCGTTTTATATCTATATCATCTGTTACTAACCCAAACCCCACCTCTAACCTAACCTAATCTGATTTAACCTAACTTAACTTTCTGGCTGAAATAACGGTAGCTTTTTTGTAGTGCATGTAACGCCATTATTATTCAATTGCGCCATGTGAAATGGGGTTCAAAATACTCACAATGAAGAAAGCTACACGATGAAGTAGGTAAGAGTCCTAGGACTTTTGAAAGCCCACTACCGAAATAATACCAATATCTATGCTGCAAATTTTCCACAAAGTATAAACACATAGCAGAAAAGCAACAAAGGCATACCTACAACATTAAATCTAAGCTATATGTCATAGGTAGCAAAATATTAGAATATCAATTCGTGGGGGCATCCTGCAATATATTATGACCGATTTTTGTTACCCTGTCATTCCCTTAACATTTTAACTAGTATAATTTTTCATTCACATTCACTGCACTGTGAATATTGTATTTAGGTACATACTCATAATCATTTGCTTTCCCCTACAAATCCTTTTTTTTTTTTTTTTACTTATGATAAATTTATGATTTCTTTTTTCCCTTAAAAACACCAATATTTTTTTTGCTCAAAATCTCCTTGTAAAATAGGGGTGCATCTTATGCGGAGGTGCGTCTTATGCGCTGCGTTAAACGCAGTTAAAGATTGGGAATGTTTGGGAATGATTAGCTCAAGAGCTGTTTAAGTTAGAATGAAGTGTTGTATATCAAATGAAAGCTGAGTTCCTCAGCTTTCATTTGATGTAGAAAAAAAATCTAATCGCAAATTATTATTGGTACAGTCAAACCTCGATATAACGGACTAAAGGGGGGGAGGAGGAGTCCGTTATAGCCGATTGTCCGTTAATAAGCTGGGTAATTTTCCCTAAGGGGGCAATAATATATGAACGACAAAACCGGAAAATTGTGAAAATAAATGAGAAATAATTACAACACAACCAGACTTGCGTGTAACTATTTGGGAGGTAAACAGTGACTGGCACTACTGTTGAATTTGGGTCCGCTCCTACACGTGAAATATGAAAATAATCACGAACACAACAGAAACGGTGTAGCTAGTCAGCGCTCAACTCTAGTGAAAGGTAAACAAAATTACTATGACAGCCAGATTCATACCGTGGCTCTCCAATAATTGCTTATTGCATGACTAATCTCATTATTTATATTGATTATATGGTTGTGACTACAGTTCTCTCACGTGTCACTATTATTCTCAGGTCAGCGTCGCACTGCGTGTCGCCTTAGATAAGGTGAAATTAGGTTGTTGAGGTGACAGCTAGAACGTAGCAGGCGGCCACAGCCATAACACTAACGTCACTATTTAAAACATACATACCTTCTACACTAAGTCCTACTACACAGGCTCCTTTCCTTATGATATTATATCCTTAATATGTGATACATCAAAACTCCTTAAACCCAGCATTCCAAATAAATGAGTAAACTACAATAATGTTGAGTTGACAATTCAGCGGTCCGATATAATCGGTCTAATATGAAAAAAAAAAAAAGAACAAAAAAAAAAAAAAAAACTGAAGGTCACGCAACATGGAGTTCGTTATATTCCGATTTCCGTTGTATCCCGATGTTCCGTTCACATCAGAGTCCCGTTATATTGGAGGTTGACTGTACCTCGATTTTTTTCTTTCTATTCACTCCATCCATCGTCATCAGCTGATCTTTGACTTTCCCGCTTTCACTTCCCCTTCCCCCGCCCCTCTCCCTTCCCCTCCAACCCTCCACACATACACTTCCATGCACCTTTTTCTCATACTCCACAGCTCGTCCAGAGTCATTTGGTCGTCCTCGTCAGGTGGGATCGTCTTTGGTTAGGCCACTGTGTGTGCGTCGATATGTTTTGTTGTAGAAGGTTTGTTTGTTGACAGGCTGAGGTTCGAGGAGGTACAGAGGTCCAACTCAACGTTTTTTTCCTTTTTGAGGGGATAAGGGCTGCTGCTAGTGCTTGGGGAGGAGGGGGGCGGAGAGGTCAATAACACCTTACGCCGGACCAGGCTGTGCCCGTCCCTTCTGCAGTCTGACACTCTTGTGTGTTCTCGCTGCAGCCTCCGTAGTCTGGCTTCAGTATGGTAGCTCCTCACGGAATGCCCAAACGCAGGATTGAATTTTGCGGCTGTTTTTTATGTGCTCGCCTGGCGCTTTAAGCTTTGGTAATGTTATCCGTTACTTAGAGTCGAGTGCCCGAAACTGAATAACTCGTCCTGGGTCATCTTCGTGCAAGGAGAAACCAGCTGCTACCCTGCTACCCGCTACCGCTTTCTTTGATGTGCTCGCTCTAATCATCGCGTATTAGATGACCCCCTGGTTTGTTATCTTACGCTCGATGTGCTGAAAAACGCCCGGTCGCAGGCCATGTAGCTGGCCCCCAGGTACCAGGTAGACGTGATTGACCTCAAACGGCATTTAGACTGAAGCTCTCTTAGTATCAATCAGGACAGATTGATGCTCTTCTTACTTCTGTCCCGCACAGTTGTCGCTGATGACGACGAGCCCGCCCAAAGTCACCCTTAGCAGACTCGACCTACCACCACTTCGTTCAGTCAGCTGGCCACCTCAATGGCCCACGTCTTGGCCACAGTCTCTCCCACGACACATGGTGCTCATCACTGGTCTTGAGGTTGTTGGTATCGCAAAGTTGTACGTCCAAAGTGTAAACTCCTGTCGTATGCAAGCGCCCTTCTGTAATGCAGCTTCGTGGTTGGTAAAATCTGCTGCAGATCGATGCACACTGGCCTGGTTTTTAGATCGTCTGTCAATCCTGAAGGCGCTTCATGAGTCTTGGCCTCTTAGCTCCTTCTCTGGTCGTCCCAATTCGTCCTGCTGGTCGGTCTTCCTCCTGCTCGGTGGTGCGCATTACTCAGTGCATTTGAGCGTGTCACAGATGTGCGGTTGTCCAACTTTTTGGGGCTCGAACTGATGTTTAAATTCATGGGTGAACAAATCGACTATACTAACGAAAAGACATCACACCCTTGTCGTCTTGTGCGTACTGTGGGACATCCAGGTCAGGTACAAGTCGTATAACTCTTCCTGATGTTGAGGTGCTATCTGCTAGGTACAGCCTGTTAGGTGCTTTGGCCCTGCTATAATCGGCTTTGTGCATGCGCGCGGTGAGTCAGACTGGATGTTTCCCCGTGACCTGCTCTGCTTTTCGACACCCATAGATTGTTTGGCAGGTTTTGTGGCGGCCCGGAGTCAAGCATTGGTGTGGCAGTGTGGGTCATCTTGCGTATGCGTTGTTTTGATGCGTTTCTTGTGATGTTTATCGCATCGCATGAATGCCAGAAAAGCATCACACCTGCTATACCATGTTGTTGTAGCTTACATGGTGCACGCGTGTGACTGTCGCCTGCTCTAATCTCAGCCGTCTACGCTTTAGTTCTCATCTGGCACAGCAAGTTGATCTTCGTTCTATCGTAAGCAGTCCGGAGATTGTATCTCAGCGAGTCCCCAAAAATGCTGGAAAATAGACTGGACACCTGCCTGGTTCTTGTCGAAACATCCATCACGACAAAGTGGGCCTATAGCACGCAGAGGATAGCACGTGGCTATAGGGGCTGATGTAGGCTTCACCTTTTTTGTGTTTTGCCTTGGCAACAGCACGCTTGCAACTTTCGGTTTTGGAGCCGTTTCCTGCTTGCGAGGGGCAGGAGCGCCAGGTGAAGGGGGGGGGGGGCTCTCGGTGTCACTGGCACTATTTCACTGCTGGAATAATCCAGATATGGCGAAAGAAATGCGTAAATCCAGAGAAAGCACTCGTTGCTTTCCTGTCTCCTCAGCCCCATTGCCGGGACTGAGGAGGGAGGGAAGGAAGGTGGCAGTGGTGGGGATCTGACGCTCTCATTGGCTCAACGCTCTGACGTCACGGAGTGCGTCTCGTCCCCCATTGGCTGGTTGACGCGTGTGGAGTTAGGTCTTTCTACCACGGCGCGCCTGCCTACACGGGGTTCCCAGAAATCGAAGCAGAAAATCACTTGTAAACAATAGGATTTTGGACCTTATGGAAATGCCCGGAAGAAGGATGCTAACTCCCCCATACTGAAAGAGCGGGAATTCAGTTTCCTGTCGGTAAAAATCTCTTTTTTGGCCGCGGTGGCGGTTAGTACCCTTCTGCCGTGGCGCACCTCATATGTGTGATCCATTCACAATACGTCAGTTATCGTAATTTAGTGATGGCTTCATTCGAAGGTACACTCGTCTTTGTGGTTTGGTGTCGTTGTTGGTGTTTACAAGTTATCAGCTGTGAGGGGTCCCTCCCAGTTCTGGAATCCAGAGAGCCCTTTTCTCCTCCTTCCCATCGAGGCTGGGGGGGATTGCCTTTCAGGGGGTTTCCCCTCCACACTGGCAAACCCAGGCAACGTGGTTGCTGATTCTGCTGCCCGGGTGGCCCTAACAGATGTAAACACAACCCCCTTTCCTCTGCCGCTCTCCGCGGCTAACGCCTCATCTCCGGGTCTGCCGCCCACCTGGACAACACGCTCGGGGATATCCTCCGCATCAGCTCCATGGGCCAATACTGCAGTGACTCTTCCCCCCAGCCGTGGATAACGACAAAGTCCCGTTCCTGGATGTCACCCTTACCCGCCTCCCCCTGGGGCACACGACACTCACGGCTCACCTGCATCCCCTCCGTCTGTCCCCTTACCCCCACTGCCCTTTTATTGGGGGTAATATAATATATATAATATATATATATATATATAATAATATATATATATATTATAATATATATAATCTATAATATATATAATATATATATATAATATATATAAAATATATATAATATTATATATACAGGAAATACCTTTTACCCGGATACCCAATAACCGGAATTTTTGGCAGGTAAGTAAATAGTATTAAAAAATAAAAAGTAACAAAATATTTAACTTTTAATTTTGCCGCCGTAGACTGAGCGCCACTATCGCCACCTGTTTATTCCCGCCATAATCGCCATGCGCTATGATAATTCAGTGTTATCAGTCCGGGGGCAAGGCCAGTGCTACCCGACGACCGGAGTGGTTTTTTTGAGTCATCCGTACTTTTAACATGCCGAAAGTTACAGCCCCTTTCCCTGAATTCCAAAAACAATCACCATAAAGGATGCCATATACATGTTGTCTTTTGCATGGGATAGTGTAAAGCCAATCACACTGCAGCGAAGCTGGCACAAATTATGGCCCAGTCATGGACGTTGGTGAGAAATGGGACGAACCCGAATTCGAAGGATTCCCGACAGTACTGAGGCAAGGTCAGACAAAGTATATGATAAAACCGGAGTCCAATAATATGGCTTCCAAAGACTCACATCGACATGGCAGGAATGGATGAAAAATACTAGATGGGGTGGCTTGCAGTTGATGAAGATATTTCTTGACAATGAGTATGGATGACGACCAAATAATTGCAGCCGTAAAAAATGAAAATGAGCAGGTAACGTCTGGGAGCGAAGTGAGGAGGAAGATGAAACCGTTAAAGGTCATGGGGAAACAGCACTTAACGGCTTACAAAATACATCAACTTTGCACAACGTCACCAATTTATATCTCTCCAAGAAGTCATGCAACTTATAATGTTACAAAACAAGACTTTACATGAACGTCGCAAAGCACTCAAGCAGACCGATATCAAAACAATGTTCGCCCGCACAATGAAACAAAGACAAGCGCCAGTATCTGTGCCGGGCCATCAACTACACCGATCCTGCTGTGCCTGGACCATCATCTGTCCAAGACTCAGTGCCTGATGAGCCACTATCACCACTGTCAGACAACCCAGACGACCTGGACCTGGAGTTTTCTGACCAGACTGCCTAGCCCTAAACAAATACAGTAAGTACAATAAACAAATAAAATAGAAGAAAAAAAGTGTTCCTTTAGTATATAATTTCGTGTTAAAAGTCTTTGCATATACGCAGTTGAGTTTCTTTAGTTTATAATTATGGTACTACATTACGGGAGTGTCATTTATACGTGCATAGTCAACAAGAACCGGAGTGCTATGTTGGGCTGGGCATGTCTATTTATGGTGAATTACAGTTCTACAATGATCTACTAATAAGGTAAGAGAAACAATCATACAATATTATGTTTATTTTTAGTAAATGCATCTTTCGTAAGTATACTTACCATTAACCGGACTTTCCATAACCGGCTACCGGAAGTCCGGATATATCCGGATAAAAGGTATTTTCCTGTATATATATATATAATATAATATATAATATATATATATATATATATATATATATATATATATACATATATATATATTATATATACCAATATATATCAGGGGGTCCAAGAAGAGGGGGTAAAATTTCAAAGTGCACTGGTCCTTTCTCCCCACCGCTGCTTTTTTTCGTGTTGCATTCCTCTCCTTGTGTGCAAAATTTCATCGCGATACAATGGAATTAGAGGTCGACCATCATGTCGCTTTCTATCATAGGATTTAACGCGGAAAATATCACATACCCGAATTGGAGCACTTCCCGACATCACAGACCCAATGGTGTTGATTTCTGAATTCTCCGGGGTTTATAACCCCATAGACCACATTTATCAACTAAAAATGATATACAGCTGTCTGAATGCTGAATTTCATTATTTGGTTTCACAGTAAATTTTAGGGGTAGGCCATACCCTGGTTAGGGTACTTCTAGTACATATTAAGCAAAATGGTTCGCATTTTTGAAACTCAGAAGGGTCGATTTACTCATAGAAGTGGTTTCATCGCCACTGATTTATTAACAATTCACAAAATATTGCAAAAAAATAGTTTTTCTATAGGAAAGTAGAGAAATGAAATTTTCTGTCATATTTGCAGGTTTTAGTAAATAAATGAAATATGAAAGCAATTCTATATGTAAATCGACCCTTCTGAGTTCAAAAATGCAAACCATTTTGTTCTATCTCTATTAGAAGTACCCTAACCAGGGTTATGGCCTACCCTAATTTACGGTTATGAAAACCAAATAATGAAAATCAGCATTCAGACAGCTGTATATCAGTTTTTAGTTGATAAAATGTGTCTATGGGGTTACAAACCCCGGAGAATTCAGAAATCAACACCATTTGGGTCTGTGATGTCGGGAAGTGCTCCAATTTGGGTATGTGATATTTTCCGGGTAAAATCCTATGATAGAAAGCGAGATGATGGGTCGACCTCTAAATTAAGTTTTATCGCCATGAAATTTCATAGGCTTGTAACCTATGGGTAATGGACAAAAAATAACCTTGTGGAGGAATAAAAGTAGAAAAATATTTTTGGTGGACCACCCTATATATATATATATATATATATATATATATATATATATATATATATATATATATATATATATATATATATATATATACACACACCAGGGTCCCACATAAACGAGAAATTGGTCGATAAACGAGGTCGTTTTTATGTGAATTCGCTCTATGTGAAACACATAACCTATGGGAAAAATTTATATTGGTCGATCGGTCCTCCCACCCGTACCCGTACATTTATACTTGTTCACACCCATCATACCAGAACATTAGGGTGTCCCACAATGCCAAAGTTTTTAAATGTTGCACGCTCGTGTGTTATTCCGTTCTCTCATAGTAAAACAGTATTGCATTGAAATTTGGGCGAATTGAGTAATATTTAAGGTCCCGACAAAGTGAACATTTAGGTGACGTGACTCAAATTTCAGGATTTTTCTAAATTTCCACTTTTTTCTCCCTCAAGTTATCAACATGGCAACAAGAGCCGCTAGTAATCTTTGGCTGATCGACAAGGCTCCAATCGATGAAATCACCGGAGCCCGGCTACCATCGAAGGAGCAGGTCCTCCTCCGCTACTACCACCACCACCGGAGATGGGGAAGACGGCGAGCGGGAGCAGGAAGGCGGTGGTGGAGGAGGTGCTTCCCTTCTGGTCGCGCGCGCCGGATTCCGACAACTACAGTAATACACGCCGGCACGAAGCTGTCAAAGCTGGTAAAGGCGTACAAGAACCTCAAGAAGAACAAGAACAAAGACAGGCCGAAACATCGTATGGATGAGGAGATTTCAAAGGAGACCTCCAAGAAATCTTCGACCATCGCATACTCCTCCTTTCTCCAACGGGCAAACGTGAAGGACGAGGACAAGGAGTTCTACGGAGTCAGAGAGAAGACAGAGGGGATCATCCATGGCTGGAATTGACCTCGTGACAGCGAAGAAGGTGGAGAAGCAGGTCGAGCGCGGAACTCGACTCAAGCGGCTCCGGGAACGTGAAGACAGCGACATTGCCAGGCTGACTGAAAGGACGGAAATCCCAAGCCAAAGCAGTAGCAGACAGCAGCAGTCCTGTGTCGACGACGTCATCACCGGCTCGTGGATCCCGAAGCCAGAGGAAAAAACTCAAACAGTCGCCATCGATCTCCGTGAAGGATCTTAACCTCATTTCAACTTGGGATCGAGAGAAGTTGTCGGTGCGGCAAGCAACGTCAACGTTCGCAGCTACCGCTCAAGTTCTGGAATGGACATTGGGAATATGGCGGTCTCGAAGAGCACGGTCCATCGAGCACGAATTGCGGGAGAGAGCAAGCCGCCGAGAAGATCGTGGAACTGCGGAACCAGGAGATACCTGAGAGGTTGGTCCTGCATTGGACGGAAAACTCCTCCCGTCCCTCTCTGGCGATACGGAGGACCGCATCGCCGTCCTCCTCACAGGGGAAGATGACGCCGAGTTCCTTCTTGGGGTCCCGGCAAGCTCGGATTCGACTGGCAGAAACGTGGCTGCAGTGGTCTTGAAGGAGGTGGATGAAGCGGGCGTCAGGGACAAGATCATCGCCTTCTGTTTCGACACCACGGCTTCAACACTGGCATGGTGCAAGAGTGCTTGCATTCAGATTGAGCAAGAACTCGGACGAAGCTTGCTTGGTTGGCCTGCCACCATCATGTCCACGAGGTGATCTCAAGGATGTCTTCGAAGCCAGACTCGGCTCTTCCTCTGGTCCTGACATTGGAATCTTCAAACGACTCCGTGATCGATGGTCCTTCGTGGATTCCTCGCAGAGAGAGACGGTGGAAACATCGGAGGACCTCGTAGAGTTCTTCGCCACCAATGACACTGCCAGCAAGCTGAAGGACGACGCATTGGTCTTCCTGAAGGAGGCTCTGATGTCGAAGAACCATCCCAGGGAGGACTATGAAGAACTTCTCCGTCTCTCCTACCTGTTCCTCGGTGGTGAAGGTCCAGCCAAACCATTCCGCCGTCCTGGAGCTCTCCATCAAGCCCGGTGGATGGCCAAGGCCATCTACTGCCTCAAGCTTCAGATGCTGAAAATCCAGCTGTCGTGACTGGTCGAGAGAAGGCCGGAGTGGAACGAGTGGCCCTCTTCGTTGCTCTGGTGTACTGCAAGCAATGGCATGAAGCACCGATCTCTGTGAAAGCTCCGTTGAACGACGTGCTCTTCCTCGAGATCCTCAGACATACCCTGACCAAACCGTTGCCAAGGCAGCAGAACAGCCCCGACGCCACCTGTGGTACGTTTCCGAGGAAAACGCGGGGGACTGGCCTTCTTCGACTCAAGGATTGATGTGGAGGAGAAGAAGCAGATGGTCAAGGCATTGGACAAGCCCGCCTCGAAGAAGGAACTCAAGCGATTGGAGGGAAAAAAAGATGACGATGTCTTCCTCCCTCCCGTCTTTCGTCACTTCGAAGACACGGTCTTTCTTCCAGAAACTCGACGCGGACGAGGGCTTCCTGGCAAAGGACCGGCATTGTGGGAGGAGGACAACCGATTCAAGGACGCTCCGGAAACGGGCACTTGGCCTCTGAGTGGTCAACGATGCCGCGGAGCGGGGCATCACCCTAGTCCAGCGCTACCTGGGGTCCACGAAGTCGGCCGCATAGGAGAAGTATCTCCTCCAGTTAGTCCACCACCATAGAAAACTTGTGGGGCGGGAAAAGAAGGAGGGCCTTCAAAAGAAGGCTTTCTGAATGGAAACAATGAAAACTGTCTGTTTTGATTTCCTTATAAGTTTCTTTCTAAAATGTGGGATGTTTTGAGTTTTTCTTTATTTTGAAGGTTATTAGAAAATTGTTCAGTTTGTCGCGACCCCTAAATATTCTCCGAATTTCATCTAATTTCACAGGAACTCTTCTTATGCATGTGTTTAATAGAAATAAAACACGAGCAAGTGAAAAAAAAACATGTTTCATTTTTCCCTCTATGATCTTGGGACACCCTACAGAACATGGTATTATTTTACACTAGGATCGAAATGCCCTACACAATTGGGAGTATGGTTTCTGTTACCTTATTAGATTCTAGGAACATTCTTTGGACTCAAACTTTTGGAGATAATGACATGTTGTTCATAGGGAGGCGAGAGACAAGTGTTTGTTTACGTGCGGCGTGCCTCTCACTCTTCTTCCTCTTGTGACCTACATCGCCTCTGTTCTTCTCTTGCCGCGAACACTTTTAATGCAGATTTGGCTTTAGTTAGGAGGTTAAAGCGTGGGATTAGGTTAGGTTAGTGACTCAAAAGCAAGTTGCCATAAACCTGGATTAACTCTCACTTGTGTGCCTCGCTAGAACTGTTGTTGTTGTTGTGTGTTGTTTTAGGGCTGCGAGGATCCCTTGGGAACACTATGAGCCCTGGTGATGTCCTATGATGCTACACAGGCTGGTAGTTGACCTGTCTCCTCAGGAAGGCACAGGTGAGGCGGATGACTGCGTGTTGCCAGGAGGGGGGAACGTTAGCCGCCGCCAGCAGGGTGAGCAGGTCAAAGGTGGTGACGTTCAGGGCGAGGAGTTGAGAGTGTAGCACTACACGGTGTGAGTGGAAGCGCGACACTGCAGCAGAAAGTGCTCAATAGTCTCCGGATCACTCATGCACCAAGGGCAGTGGGGGTAAGGGGACAGACGGAGGCGATGCAGGTGAGCCGTGAGTGTCGTGTGCCCAGGCGGAGGGGGTAGTGGATGGTTGCACTTAGGGCGTCGTCTAGCGAGGTATCCAGGTGAATCGGCAAACCCGAGATATCAGACGTTTTACAGTGGAGAGTGGCAGCGGTAGGGGGATGATGTTTACATCTGACGGCCATCTTGGCAGCAGCAACCGCCACCTTGTTGCCCAGCTCGTTTTTTCTTAGTATTATGCATTAGTACATCGGCGCCTAACTCTAAATAATTCATGGTAAAACATGTGTTATCTATTATCTATTGTCTTTTGTATTGCTGTTAATGTTTCATGTATAATGTCTGCTTAAGCAGTTTAAGAACGAAATGGAGGTCAAAAGGGTGAACTCGAGTCTCGTCAAAGACTTATGGATAATTTTCCATTTGAAAGTACTATTCGCTTTTAGCAAATTCACTTTTGGGGCTGGTTTGGCTAGACTAAATTAAATCGCCAAACGTGAGGGACCATCATACAGTAAACCCTCGATAAACAGAACCAGTTGGGGGAAGAGTTAATCGCAATATCCGATAGTTCGGTTTTAAAGAATGATCGGTTGTCCGCCTCATAAGGGCGTCGTTCGTTCATAGGTGTTCAAACAAAGTTAACTGTATGCACACTGATTCATTGCACAGTACTGTAGAGTAAATATAATTTTGTACTAAAAGAGAGATTTTGTACTTTTTTGAGATGAGAGATAGCACACGAGCGAGTAACACACACAATGTACTGTAAATAGGCAAGTAAGTGCAGGGTAGTAGGATTGTACATAGGCAGATAAGTACACTGTAACACGTAGGACGAGAGAACACACGAGTGAGTAGTCCACACACAATGAGGGCTGAGTGTAAATCGAGACGCACGGGCCGGCCAACATGTTCGGTCGGCTCACCAATCGCCGCATATGCAGAGCTGGAGTTCAGTATATCAGAGGCTTGTTCGAAGGCAACACGGCGTTGGTTTAACGAAGTTCGGTTTATCGAGGTTTACTGTATACACTCAACCCTCGGCTATCCCGCCTTATTGGTGCCGCTATCGGCGCGCGATAGCCGAAATCGCGATAGCCGAACAATAGAACTACTAATGGTAATAATTCTAATTGGTACCAGGATCCCCAAGATGACCACATATTTTTACCACTTTTTTTGGTATTTTGATACTTTCAACCAGTATGAGGCTAGTAGTGCTCTTTGCTATGCATTTTGATGTGATAAGAATGATGGTTACATTAAAAATCATCGGAATGCCTAATTTGGTTAGGTTAAGATTTTCTAGGAATAGGTAGGCCTACCCTTAGACTTTATCAGTTATATATTTATGTATTTTCGCCTTATGTCATCCCATAGAGTGTTACCGGATATATTTTATGCCATCCACATAATCTGCTCCCCGCAATAAAACTAGTTCAACTTTCCCCACCCAAAACCCCACATTCCTGACAGGTCTCCAGTTTGTTATCGAGGAGGTGGAATGACTCCCGCGCCACCTATCGGCGCAGGCGTCCACCCTCACGAAGACACGTTTCAATAACTTGGCATCTGCCTTACCTTACCTGTCTTCCTGAAGAAGACTGATCAAAATTTGATCAATTACCACGACTGTGATAGGATCATAATACATCTCCAGGGCTCATATGCTTCCTCAACGGATATTCGTGGCCCTAAACACTTAAAAACTAAGGAGGGGTGATAATGGCAAAATGAGGCATTTCCTACTATCTTTAATGTGACAATAATTTTTAACACATCAAAATACATGGAAAAAAGAGCACTTTTGACCTCATTCTTATATGCCTCGTTTAACTTTATCCTAACAAACTGCTCAGCAACGCTAAATGAACCAAACTGTTAACAGTTTCAAGGGTATTTGGTCAACATAGTCTTCATTTCAATGTTATAATGATTGAAAACGATGCTATTATTTTTTTCATATGATAATAGCATACCATAATCAATTGTATACACATTTCATCTTTGTTTATGTATGCACAGCTGACAAGAAATGTCCTACGTGGGCCGCCATCTTGATTAGCGGCCACAACAGCCCAACATATGTTTGTGAAGAGGTAATTGTGCTCCCCGGCACATTTAAGGCCTTAACATTACTCTTAAAACTAAAAAATGGTTTTGTAAATACACTTTTAGTGCTTAGCAGTCAAATATTAGAGTTAATCAGGATTTCTTGCCCTTCAGTAACAAACTTTGTGTATGCAACCCCCTGACGTCAATATTTGACCAACCATTCCGCAAACGTCGCCACTTTAAAAATCATGCCCGCACCATTAGAGGCGAGAGCCAACGATCACAGTCCTCATGTCCTCAACGATCACAGTCCCTCACTGAGCCTCCAGGGCCTACCATTGCAGCCCCTGGAGGTGACTGCCTACAGTCGCTGGAGGCAAGAAAAGAAAAAGAAAAAAAAAAGATGCGTGATAGCTGTGACACGCGGTAGCCTGCTGCGCTATAGCCGAGGATTGTAGTACATTTGGGTATGCGCGATAGCCGTAAAGCGCGATAGCCGAATGCGCGATAGCCGAGGTTTGAGTGTACTATGTATGTATATTTATTTTTTATATGTTATATAGAATTGCTAATTATAATTAATCTTCAATGCTGTCTAAGTTTCCATAGATATTTGTGTCTTTTATTTAAGCATTGATTGTGCTTGGAAAGTTTAACTTTGTATCTTTTATCATTTTGATAGTACGTATATTCAATAGAGGTGGACTGGATGTCAATTTTTCAGTATTTGTGGATGCGGATATCTATTTCCAATATTTGCGGATGCGACCTCACCTTTGACTGCGACTACATGTGTGGCGGAGGTCACCAGGTGGCAGCATGAGCCACCATCAAACCATCTCGGGTGTCACTATAAAAATCCAACCATCACCACCGCGGGTGAGGGCCAACCATCACAGCCCTCCAGAATGTGCAGTGCAAACTACCTGAGCCCTTTAGGAAAACCAATAGCCTTCAGGCACTATAGGCTCTAATGTGAAAAAAATATTAATTGATAGAAATTTCTCTCGCTTGATACATGAAGTACACTTATACTCACTTGCTTGCTTTTCTTTTATATTGTTTGACTTTTTTATATGAATTATCAGCAGTTCTCCTTTTTTATCTTCAAATTTTTTGAAAGAGTATATAGCTACATTTTATATTGTCTGGTATTTGTATGTTGTCATTTTGTTGTTATGTTTCAGTAATATATAGTTTTGAATTATCATTCAGCATGTTTAGTATATATATTAGTTTTACTTAAGTCAGTCCACTTCAGATCTTTCTGCACGGTCGAGTGGCCTAAGAACACCCACATGCTACCCATTAACTCTACCTTCGATTGCGAGTGCATCGGAGGACTCAGAGGCGGCATGAGCCTCTAATCACAGGTGTCACTGTAAATATCCTGCCTGCGCCACCACGGGTGAGGGCCAACTATCACAGTCCTCGAGTGAGCCTCCAGGGCCTACCATTCCAGCCCTGGAGGTCACTGCCTACAGGCACTATAGGCACGAATGTATAAAAAAAAAAAAAAAAAAAAAAAAAAAGTGTTAGTCATTTAAAGTTTCTTTATTTGATTTATGTAAGTATTTTACTATGTTCTGCTGAATTGTCTGAACACTTTCTCTTGTTTGTATTTTGCTTATGACATCATCTTTTTTCTACAGTTCTTCTCTTTCGGTCTCTTTCAGTTGCTCTGAACATCTTTCACCTCTGTTTGCATTCTTGTCGAGTCTGGCACCATTGATGCTTATTTGTTGCAGCTCTTACTGTTATATTTTTATTTTGTTTTATTTTGTTTATTACGTTTCATTTACTTATTTTTTTCTTCTAGATTTCTGTACGTTTTTCCCACTTAGCCTTTATAGTTCTTCCTCAACCATTAAGTGTCTCAGTGTTGCACACTCGAGTATCCTCACTGGATTTGCCATTTCCTCAGTCTCTACCTCTGTTTCTCCTATTTCATTGGTACACACAAGTACATTCTGCTTTCTTGTGGTTTCCCTTAACATCTTCACCTTCAGCTTTTAGTTAGTGAATATTACCATTTTTGTCCTTTCTCATTTTCCTTTATGCTTAATATAGCTACTATATATAATTTTCTTTAAAATTTTCATAAATATTTATAGACCAAGGTGGGCAATGCCCCTATGATTCCGAGCACAACAATCCCTCCCTGCATTAATTAATGTTATTTTGGAAAATTTGTAAACTTTGATCTTGGGAGAAATCCCTATGGAAAACAGAATGCAGTAAACCTTCTCTAATTCGAACCCGTATAATTAGAACATCGGATAATTCGACTGTTTCAGGACCAGTTCAAATATTTCAACAACTTTTCCATAATCCGAACTAAAGTTCGAATTGTCCGCAAATTGTCTGAATTGTCGGAGTTTCTGCAGCATCTTCTACCTCCTCTGTGCCATTCACTTCGTCAGCGGCCTCTACATCGCCTCTGACACATTAAGCACCTCAAGCATAAAGACCTTACCTTACATATCCCAGAATGACAAACTGTTCCATTCAATAGCGGTCACCTCCCCCTCCCCCCGCACTCTCCCTACTGAACGATACTGAACGCTTCACAATACACAATGCTACCAAGATAGCAGCTGCCGAAATTTATCTATGGCTATTCTTATTGTTGCAGAAAAGCTTGTTGATGACCCTGTAATTCGTGCAGCAGAAGTTATAGCAGCAGGAAAT
>JACEEZ010020885.1:28410-39109 GCA_016584305.1 Chionoecetes opilio
GAGCTGTCTTGGTTAGACCACCCAGACTAGCACTGCCCATGCTGGAGCATATTCACTGAAATAATCACTGAAATGTCGATATACACAATAATGTTCAAACACAGCACACGGTCGGAGAATATGTAAACAAACAATCTTCAGCGTCCCCGCGTGTGGATGTGCAGAGCCAATGGTTCTGTTTACTGAACCTTTTACAATATTTATGTGTTATAAATATTCTTACTATTTATGTATTAAAGTTTATTTTTTATTTTTGTTTATGAATTTACGAACTTTTGTTCGTAACTTCGAATTATTCGTGTGTAAAAACCGAATTTTGGGACAAAATAATTTTGTTCGTATCTTCGAAAATTCGAAAATAGAGTGTTCGTAAATTGCGGTATGAGTGTACACAAAACCTCGATTTCCCGGACCTCCATTCCCCGGATATCAGATTTGCTGGACAAAATCCGAGGTCCGTGGATATGTCAGAGTCCCGAACTTTTTTTTTTTATTTATTTATTTAATTATTTATTTAATATTATTATTTACGTTGAAATGCCTGGTCCTGTTCGTAAATTGACAAAGTTGTCCGGCGTTCCGAGCGTCTCCTGTCACCCCTGGTCAGTGTGCGCACCCCCAGCCAGGTGGCAGCATGCTCAGCGGTCGTATTGTTTACATTTGGGCACACGACACTCACGGTTCACCTGCACAACCTCCGTTAGTCCCCTGACCCCCACTGCCCCTGGTGCAGGAACGTCTCTTGAGACTATTGAACACTTTCTGCTGCCTCCCGCCAGGTGGCAGCATGCTCAGCGGTCGTATTGTTTACATTTGGGCACACGACACTCACTGTTCACCTGCACCGCCTCCGTTAGCCCTGACCCCCACTGCCCCTGGTGCAGGAACGTCTCTTGAGACTATTGAACACTTTCTGCTGCCTCCCGCCAGGTGGCAGCATGCTCAGCGGACGTAAAAGTCCGCGGCGGGGTAGTTGATATTGGCGGTTGCCGGACAGTAAATACTAAAGTAGGATAAACATCCGGGGGTGGGTAATGAACTAAATTGGCTCACCCCTCTTTTTTATTTTATTCTCTTATTGTCTTCTTTATAGGGACTGGCAGCTAAGCGGGCTTTGTGTTACCCATTTTTGTTGTGCCCTTGGCCAGTTCTTTGTGATTTAAAAAAAAAAAAAAAAAAAAAAAATTGGCATCGGACTGATGCGATTCCCGGACTTTTGCGGTTCCCGGACCAGTGCTCCCCCCTATTAGTCCGGGAAAACGAGGTTTGTGTATATATAAATATATATATATATAATATAATATATATATATATATATATATATATATATTATATATATAAATAAGTAATCGTCCAGACCATTTTTCTTTGCATAATTATGTTGAATGTTCATTCAAAATACTAATCCACAAAAAAATATACATTTCCACGCCTATTTCCCTAAAAACATGACTTTTGTAAAAAGCGGCGGAAAAACAACAGCCTCATTTCAGCCGTGGCGCGAAACATGCTGATGACGTCACATCAGGAAGCCTCCCAGCCCTGCCTGATACAGATACACAGAGACACAGAAAAAACATAGTACTTGAAGAATTTTGGGTGTTTCTGATAGATTTTTTTGCGATATGGCATATACTTGCATCCTTCATGGGCACAGCAAGAAAGCTGTACTTTCAGAGAGCTTAGCACCCATTTCCGACCTATTTAGCCAGGTTATGTCATGTGTGTGCAGCGCCGGTAAGAGGCGGGTGAGAGCCGCGCCGGTGTGAAACACATTGTCCTTGCCGCGCGGCTCTCACCCACCTCTTACCGGCGCTGCACACACATAACCTGGCCAAATAGGTCGGAAAGGGGTGCTAAGCTCTCTGGAAAGGTACAGCTTTTCTTGCTGTACCTATGAGGATGCTAGTATATGCCATATCGCAAAAATAATCTATCAGAAACACCCAAAATTCTTCAGTACTATGTTTTTTTCTGAGTCAACGTGTATCTGTATCAGGCAGGGCTGGGAGGTTTCCTGATGTGACGTCACCGAGCATGGTCCGTCGTCCCGATCACCACACGCACGTAGACACGGACAGCAAAACGTGTAGTGTGAACCCCGCCTTACTGTTTGAATTATGCAATGCTAGTGCTAATTGGATTAATTTCGCTCTATGTGCAATAGCATAGCAACACAGGCTAACAAAAAATTGCGTTATCTAGCCTATTTTACTACATGCATCACATATCATACTGAGAGATGACATAAATGCTGCATACCTTTATCTCTTCCGCATTTCTCTTCCTCTTTTCATATTTTGCTAAACTGGGCACCTGATGTAGTGTAGGGAGATAGCAGAAAAATCGTGCAAATGATGATACAAGCATCAAATTTGGCACACTTGTTCTCCAAGTGATACTAATCAAATCTCCCCGATTGGCCAATTGAAAAACAAAGATGGCGGCCATTTTTTTTTAAATCACATTTTCATTAATATCTCAGTAACCATAAACGTAAGGACAAAATGGGTATGGAACATAAAAAATGCAGCTCTTGACGGCCATCCCAGTGGTATACGCGGAAGTAAAAATCATGCATAAATAAGGCCACAAATCAATGTTTTCGAAAATATTAAAAAAAAATCCCGTTCCACAAATATTCATCATTGGGGAAATTACATAGAATAGCAATTATTTACACTGTCATTATACACAATTATTACTGAGATCATTTTCACGTATATATGTAAATGAAAAATATCATACTTTCTGGCTGCAAAATTCCTCAAAATTTTGGCGTCCTTTGGTTTTTGGCATTTTCCGACGAAACTATTGATTTAAGAAGAAATAGGACACAAATAAATTCTGTCCTGTTTGACGAGATCTACTGAATGGCATAATCCCTTTAGTCCTAACATGTCACGTTCTCGAGATATATAGTTTTTTTTCTTCGAAAAGATTGATTTGTGGCCTTATTTACGCATAATTTTTACTTCCGCGTATACCACTGGGACGGCCGTCAAGAGCTGCATTTATAATGTTCCATACCATTTTGTCCCTACGTTTATGGTTACTGAGATATTAATGAAAATGTGATTTTTAAAAAAATGGCCGCCATCTTGGATTTTCAATTGGCCAATCGGGCAGATTTGATTAGTATCACTTGGAGAACAAGTGTGCCAAATTTGATGCTTGTATCATCATTTGCCCGATTCCTCAAAAATTGCTGTTATCTGCCCCACTAATGGTTTATACCTTTTCTTATCCATTGGTTTTGGCGCCGCACATCCCCCAACGATGTCAATTAAGACTAAGAGATTAGACAAAATCTATGGAATAATGCAAGCGATTGCAGGAAGCCTTCTTCTTCTTGTGAACTTAATTAGCTTAGGATCGCTTCGAAGCGAAGCAAAGGTCCTCTCCTCTCCTCCTCTCATCTGTTTTGTTCTTTTGTTAGCCGGAACACCCTGCTCCAAAAGCCCTGCGCACAATCAGCTGATCTGCGATGCGCTCCACTTCCCGCCATTAGTTACAAGCATCTTTATATACACAGTCCACCACTATAAATTTATCTCTTGACATATACTACTAGAGCTATTACATACTATTATTATTTAATATTATCATTATTTTATTATTATTATTATTATTATTATCATTAGTTTATATATTTTTTTTCTCGGGCACTCCATAGGCGAATTTTGGTGAGAGAAGCCGTAAGAAGCCGGCTTCTTACGGCTTCTTGCGGCTTCTCTCTCGTTTTCGTGCCTCGCCAGAACGGCTGACAGTGGTGTTCGAGGCTCGCCCGCTCGGCGCTCACAGCTGATAACTGTAAACAAAACAACCACACTGACGAAAGTGTACCGTCGAATGAAAGCCATTAATAAGTTACGATAAAAATAAAAAATGTATTTAAACCTCAGATTTTAATGCACAAAGGGCCAGTGTAATACTGATTTTCAGATAATTGAAACCAAAGTAGCCATTAAAAAACGATTAACATTCATTTTTCAACAAATAAAATTTTTCTCAAACTATTTTTCAAAATTTTGTTTTCCTAAAATGCAAAAACCTCTTGACCCATAACCAAATTTCCTCTTAAGGGCCCCAAAACCGAACGTTTGGGTATATACACTGAGGGCCTCCTGTGTACTTTTTCAAAGTTTAGTGTATACACCAACCCCCCGGTTTTTTTAACGGCCCTTTTTAATATAACAATATCGGCTTCAAAAACCTTTTTTTCCCTGCCAGCCCCGGAAATTGCGGGGCTTTTACCAAATAATTTTTCAGTATATGCGTTTAGGGTTCTGATTGTTTTTTTTTTTTGCCCTGTATTCGTGTAGTATTTTGATGGTTTGCATGTAGGGGTAAAAATACGAATTTTCGTCGATGAAACGGACAAATTTCCCACGTTTACAAAAAGAATTAGCCCGGAAATGGGGAATTTTCCCTCATAAAACGACCACAATTTTTGTTATATGCGAAAATTCGGATCACTCGGAAAAAATTAAATAACCTCGCACCCCTTTTCCCCCAATTTTTTTCGTCAAAAGCGAGAGACATTATTTAAAACCCTTTAAATTATTGTAAACATAAAAATCGGGTTTAAAACCAAAAAAAATAGCCATTAACCCTTTCCCTTTCCCATAAACATACAAATTTTAAACCAAAATTACAGAATACCCAATATATATATATATATATTATATATATTATATATATAATTAAAATTATTTTAAATTATATATATAATATAATAATATATTTTTTATAAAATATTATTGGAAAAATTTTTAAAAACAAGGGCTCCCCCCCGGGGTTTTTTTCTTCTTCTTTATAGCCAAAAATTTTTGGGGCATGGTGGAAACCGGGGGGTTTTTGGTGGGGGAACACACACATAAGGGAAAAAAGGGCCCCCACAAAAAATCCAAAACCCGGGGAAATTTTTCCCTATTAAATAGACTTTTTTTCGGGGCCATTTTTTCCCTTTTTATGTGTGCTCCCCCCCCCAAAAACCCCCCGGTTTCCACCTTGTCCCCAAGTTGTTGTCCTATAAAAAAAGAAGATGGGAGGTTGAGCCTTTTTCAAAGATGAAAAAACCCTCTAAAACCCCAAAACCCTGAAACCCCCCTTGGCCCACCGGGCTGTGCACTAACCAAAACCTAACCTAAAACCTGACCAAACCCTAACCCTACTGGACTTTTTTTTTTCCTCAAGAACCTAAAATTTAATATCGGCCAGGGTGGGCAAAGTAAGGATCGGAAACTCATTAAAATCAAAACAATGTTTTAAAGGGACAGAAAGTATAACCCATAAGCCAACTTTTTGGGTCAGCTTCCCGGGTGGAATCCTTGTTCTTAAGTTTTTTCCCCTCAACCAATGCTAGTCATTTCCCCCCAATCCCTATCACACCTCTACCTACCCTTTTAAATATTGTTCGGGTCCGTCAACTTTAATTTTAAATGCATACTTAAGTATCTTGCAATGTTTTTGGGGGAAATTCGGATGAGGGGTAAAGGTTTATGGTACTCTCGTCCCCTGGGCGAGATTTTCCAACATTTTTCACGTTCTCAAAAAGTGTGAGAGACAATAAATTCAGCAAAAACCTTTTTCCCGTCTGGTTTTGATTGCAAAATTTATTTAAAATTAGAAAAACAACGTCTGGTGTTAGGGGTCAAAAAACTAGAGAAACCCTATTTTACCAGACGATCGACTTTCTCCTATCCCATGTAAATTCCATTTTAGCTCTATTAGTGTGGTCCAAAATTTAAACCCCGTGCTAAAAAGGGTAAAAAATCGGGCCCAAAATTTGTGCCATATTATCGCAAAATTCGGGAAAAAACTACTACGCCCCGTAGTTTGGGGCCCTATCGTCGCCTGATAAAAACTTTTCATTCTTTAAAACCTTTTTTTAAAAAGTTTTTCCTTCGTGTCTTTAAACCCTTGGGTATACCTTGTTCGTGGTTTTAAAGGGGAAAGTGAAATGCTTCTGAATGTACATCTATGTTTTTTACTTGTTCCTGTTTTTTTTGTAATTACAGTGGTTTTTTACGACGATCCCCACTTTTGTCAGAATCCTGCCCCCCCCCCGCCAATTTTTCTGTTTCTCTACGTTTAAAGGCAACAAGCGGTAAGAAGCCGGGGGAACGAGCCCCCGGCTCTCGCTTTTTATGGCTTCTTTCGGCCTTTTACCACTGGGCCAACCGTAAGAACCGGGTTCCCTTTAAAAATGCCTCGCCATAACAAAAACGCAAGGGTGCAAAAAAGCCGGCTTCTTTTCGTTCTTCACCAAAATTCGCCTCATTTCCCGGGCCCCCCCGACGATCCGCCCCCGGGCGATTGCCCATGTTTGCCCCCCCCCATGCCAGACCGCCACTGTTTTGGGATGGGAGCAAAGTTTCGTGAACACGATGGTAGGCTCATTTTTCCTAAATTCTCTGGACTTAATAATTAAACCCAAAAGGGCCATACCTGTGGGGATTCCCCCAAATTCTCCCTCTAATCCCGTAACTCCTCAGTATCCCCAGATACCGAACCTCCCAAAAAGATAGCTACATAAGCGACGCTCACCATGGGAAATTTTTGTTGAATCTGTGGGGAAAAGGGTCTTACTGCATCTCTTGCGTAGAGAGCATGGCCAAGCATCATATGCAATGGGGGTTTTTTTTTCACCATCCTCTGTGAATGTTTTACACAACATTTGGAATAGACAGTGCAGCTGTGTTTCTCTTGTTCTCCCCAAACCCCTGTCTCCTGTTTTGCTGGTTTAAGGGTGTTTCTGGTCTGAAATCAGATAATCTTGTGTGAACTGTTTTCTGGCCCGTGGGGAGGGTGTCTTTAATTATTCTGATTTAAGTCTTCCCTCCAAGAGAAGCTGGATAAACTCCTCTAGATCTTTAATACGACTTTGGAATAGCTGGGGTCTCCGGGGCCTTTAACAGAGTTGGGTAAAAGTGTGAGAAAAGGCACTGGCATCATTTTTCCCCCCCTATAATTTCCTTTTAAATCAAAATTTTTCACAGAAGCTGTCCCTTGGGAAAAACCAAAAAACGACATCCATGAGTGAGTCTCCCCCAAATTGCTGCCAGCCCCCTCCCCATTATTTCCTTTTTTTCAACTTTATTGGGGTTTTGGGCAGCAGCTGTGATGTCAATAAAAGAAATGGGCCCGGTTTTAATTTTACTCTACTGTTTGGACAATTTGGCCAATTCCCACAATGGGGGATGATCCCGTGTTTTATACACGGTTTTTTTTAAAAAGGGACTTGTAAACCCTCACCCTTCCCTTAAACCCGACTCAATGCAAAATCTACAAAATCCCTGTGCAACAAATTTTCCCCTCATCAAAAAATTTTTTTCAATATTAAATTTGTCCCAGCCCCAGGGGGTGGAACCTTTGGGAAATTTTTGGTGCATAAAATTTTTTCTTGCGGGTTTTTTTTTCACTGAGTTGGGGCCATTATAAGAATCCTCAGGTGCAATTATGGCACCCTTGAAACATTTTTAGAAATTCAAAATGGCGGGTAAAAATACAAATACACCACCCTATAATGGTTTTTTTATTGTAACTTCCTTTAAAATTTGACTTACAAAAAGTCCCTTTTTTGGGGTCTACCCCTAGGGTTTTTTTGGGGCAAGGAAACCAAAAACCCTAATGAAATTACAAAAAACCACTTTTATTTTTCGGTTTTGAAAAAAAGCGGGCCCGTTTAAAATAAAAAATACAAAAAAAAAGATTAAACCTCCAATTAGACTTGGGGAAAAGTACAATACAAAATTTCGGGAAAGCCCCTTTTACGATGGCCGCCAAAAAAGGGGAACGTTACATTAACATATTGTTTTCGGAAAAGTCTCCGAGGTAACCGAGCTCCCCAATTTTAGAGGGGAAAGCCGGTTTTTATTTGTCCAGACCCCGGCCCGGGGCCCCAAAAAGCCACGAGGCGGAGAGCGGAGGGAACAGAGGGTGGTGGCGGTGCCAGGGGAGTTTTTGAGAAATTGCCTGGCCCGTAAAATTAAACCCCGGGGCAGGTAAGGGCCCAAGGGTAGAGGAATTTTTTTTGGTAAGAGGCGTCCCGTCAAAGGCGGCAAAAGGACTGTTCCACTGGTGTAGTGGGCCGGGTTTTTACTGACCGGGGACGCTGCGAAGGATGGGGGCCACAGTGGTTTTGTACAAAAAAAATTTTTGCTTTCGGGGGTAAGGTCCTGTGGTAGGATTCGGGGCCTGGGTTGGGGGCGCGGTTCTTTTGGCTCCCCGATGGGGGCAACCACTGTAGCGTAGTGGGGCCTGGGAAAAAGGGACTGGGGGTTGTATTGGGGACTGTTGTACGTCTTTCCCTTTTGCCGGGCCCAGGGAAAAGGTCGGGGTTGTGACGTTGCCCTTGATTCTAGGTGTTGTGAAATTTTTAGTGGGGTGAAACCTTGGGAAATTTACTGTGAGTTACTTATTATAAACCCGTGGAAAAGGGCCCCCTTGAGTTTGGGGCCCAAAACCCCTTTCCCCCCCTTTTTGTGTGAACAGCCAGAAAAAGGGAACCCAGCCTGATTTAATCCTCAAAATTTCCCGGGAAAACCCCAGCCCTGTTTTTTTTTTGCCCACCGTCCCCCCCCCCCCCCCCCCCCCTCTGTCTTTAGCACCTGCCTGCTTCCCTGACTCAAGAAGAGAGCAGCCCGGAGTAGGTGTAGCTGAGGACAGTGAAAGTAAGGAATGAAGTGGGGGGGCGTTCGCTGCAATATATACAGAATAATCAGCTTTATATCCACAGGATTTCATGAATCCAAGGGATTAAGCTAATCTATTCCCACTAGAACATAACAAAATACACAAGTGTCTAAGAGACGAGATCTATTGCAGTAGCGTCCAATGAGGAAACTCATATAATCAAACACATCAGTCATCACTGTCATCCTCATAATTACTTTCATCTTCTGGTACTTGCAAAGTGTCTAGATAGGATGAAAATCTTATCTCTTATCTTCATCTTCTTCCGAGTCATTGGCATCCTCTATATCCGTTGTTTCAACAATGTCCAGCGATTCCGACATTGTTCTTATTTCTGCTCGACAGCAACAAAAAGCAAAACAGGACATCTGACCAGCCACACATCCACACCTCTCAGTTGAGCATGGTGTTTCGCTTGAGCAACCACATTGGATCAGCTTCATAACAGTTGCTGGAGCAATTTCCGTTTGAGGTGGGAATGTCACTGGCATTAATACACCGAAATCGTCATCAGATACCCAGCCGTTCTCCAGAGGGTCCATATCTGGTGCCTCGCCAGTCAGTGCCGACCTTCAAATGCATGCTTGAAAATGTGCCCTTTTCACGTTCTCGACAAACGCTTCACTTGTAGGAGGAAGAGTCTTCAGTTGGTGAACTGACGCAGCACTTTTTCTGCCCATGCTGGAGATCCAATGTCTGTATCGGATATCTGACATGCTGTCGTTTGGTCCAACTTTCTCTCCATAGCATGCTGCAATAAACTGGGTTGCTTTTCGAATTATTGTCTCGTGTTGGGCTTCAGGTTGTCCTATGCTGTCCAGTTTATATCCTGCCTTTAGGACTTTTACTGCTTTGATTTTTCCAATTCCAAAATAGCAACCAACTGTGTCGCATCCTGTCAACACATGTGCTGCCAGCAGCTGTGGGACAATAGCCTGGTGTTTTAATACGGTGTCTCCAATGTTCACTGGAGTCCTTTCAGGAGAAGTCGGTTCCATGACAAGGCATGCAGAGTTGACAGTAGTGGTAGTAATGTACAAGCAATACAAACACGTCTGTCATCTGAGATTACTTTAATAGTCTTTCTGGTGTTAGAAACAAACTGGACAACCTGGTGTGGAATGATGACGTCTGCTTCCTCATGGTTAGTTTGCAAATCTGATCTCTCCACTCGTACACCTTGCCAGACTTCAACAGGAGTATCAGCTTTCCCTGTGACAACAAGTCTGTTTGGTAACCGGAGCCCTTGCATTCTATCTAGAAGTTCCTGAGTGATCATCTCAATGAGCACACATCCCATACATCCAGTAAAGCAGCATGTCAATTAGAGAGAACTGAAACTCGAGAAATGCCAGTGGTCGCTGGCAGTTTTAACTCAAAGGTTGGTCTACTGTGTTTTGGCTCCGCGACTAATATTTTTCATAAATTAATTTTTGCGATAAACTTGATGCAAACCGCATCTGATACCAAAAATAATAGTTCTTCTGTTGTTCTAAATAATTATATGGATGACATTCATTACGATGGAACGTTCTAATAATTAGCAATTTTAATGCAAATTACTCGCCTCGAGTAGCAAAGCTTAATATATTTTTTACATGTATATTGTGGCATGTAAAATTTGGGTGATGTTCACACTGTTTTCTAAGACAGTACTGCTGCGTCTGGCAACGCTTGTCAAAATACAATAAGCAATGCCTTGGGAAAAACGAAGAAAAAAGAATGCCGAATCGGCTTGGGTTGCTGCGACAATGTTTGGTTATAATTGTGGAGGCGACACCCGCGGCGGGGAGTGGTGGGCGGGGAGATTGAATCAAACATTGCCACTTCACGCGTCGACTCATTGCACTTCCAGGCTTTCTATCTGATTGATACACAATAATAACAGGAAAATATGACTGCCTAGGTATAGAAAAACTTCTAAACATACGTTATTGACTATATAAAATCATAGAGTAACATTTACCTCGCCTCCTCAACATAAACCCACTTGGTTATT